>JASAMX010034519.1:0-18808 GCA_030248175.1 Microlaimidae sp. YZB2_3
TATGAGAAGAGAGCGCGGGAAGTGCTCGGCAAGTCAGGGAAACTGTTAGGTAATATTTTTTCACTAGTTCGGTTTTAAGCGTTCGTTTTTTAAACTAAAAAGGAACGCTCAACATTGTTAACACGGCAAACTGGGTTACCTAACAAACAACATAGAAAAAATTTGATTTTTAATTATATTATTTTATTTTATATGTTTTACTTGTTTTTGGGGCTCCATATAAGTCAATATTCAAAAGCATGTTTCCGGACTTTAAACTGTAGTTTTGATTGCAAGCAAAATGAGCTCAAATCAAATTTTAGTGATATTATATTATAAAATAAGGTATAAAGGTAGTGCAAACATTTAGATTTCGGATACTTACTCGGGGCATTTTTTGATTTTGGAATTACATCTTTGGTAATCCTGGGGGGAGTACACGTTTGATAACTCAAATGAGAGCTAATCATGTGTAGATCACTGTTGAGATCTTTTTATTTGTTACGTTATGATATTTTAATGTAAAATTGTGTGATTTGACAAAAAATAAAATTGTTATTCGTTTTTAGCAACATGGGTGTTTTCACTATGATGACGGCAAAATTGGTTTAAAAATTAAACTATTCTGGAAAATTTAGTTTATTTTCCAAATTTTTAGTCCCCGTGAAGTTTTACTACGTCTCGTCGGTGAGCAATCGTTACAAAAATCAAAATAGTGTAATTTTCGGCACAATTATCTGGAGTAAAAACGGGTGAATCAAAATGGTCGGGTGTCAAATGGTAGTTGTAAATAGTCAAAAAAAACAACGTTGAAATGTGTCAGGGGTCTGGCACTGCACTTAAACTCGATTAAAGGGGTCCTTTTAAAAAAGTGCCGCAAATTAAATGCACTTTTTTTTTCCAAATTTTTGCTCATTTTGATTCCATTTGGCACTTTAGCTGTCACTTTTTGCCAGTTACACGTTGAACAACAAGTAGAAACTTAAATTAAAGAAAACTGTCTGGAAGTATAATGATAGGTTTTTAAAATTTTGACAAAGGTTGCATTTTTGACTGAGAAAAAATCAATTGTTTGTAGAAAAGCTGCCGAAATTAAATCGTATTACATTTAATTTTGGCGATTTTCCACTATTTTAAAAACTGATTTTAATTAAGTAAAAAAATAATTTTCGTACAGTTAAAATTTTATGACGCAACGCAGTATGGTAAAAGCTTTGTAAAATGAGCTATCACACATGAAAATTGCAATACAGCTTGAAAAGTTACATTTGGGAAAAACGAAAAAGTGCCGAAATTAAACGCACTACCCCTAATATTAGAACCGTTTGTCAATATTGCTTCAGGCAAGAATTGGAGGTTAGATATGATCAGTGGGGAAATCCAAGAACTCTATCCCAACAGTGAGTACGGATTTCACATTCATCGAATCGGGGAGATCACGAAGGCAAGTACAAGCAGCAGCGGCCATTACAACCCTTATAACAAGTATTCAATTAATAACTGTACAGAGGGATTCCAGGGTTTATGCAGGTTGTTGCTCATTAAAAAAAGCCACGTGTTAACAAAAAAAAAGATCCTTTGAAATTTTTTAGTAAATAATTACATTGTCAGAATACATGAAATTAATTAATTAAAAAGAAGAATGAGAAACGAGAATAATTTTACGGGATATGTGTGGATCCTTACGACACGCACGTATACATGTTCTTGCATACGGTTGCATGTTTTTCAAAAATATGCAACCGTATACATGTGATTTTGGAAAATCGGCAAACGGTTTCATGGAAACATGCGTGTGCATAATTTTTAAAATCACAGCAAACGGTTGCATGTAAAATTTAAAACACATGCAACATGTTAAAACACATACAACCGTTTGCATGTGTTTTTATTTTATTACATAGAACCGTTTGAATGTGTTTTCAGAAACATGCAAACGGTTGCATGTGATTTTGAAAATCGTGCAAAGTATGCATGTGTTTTGAATTCAAAAAAAAATCCGTGAGAATGTTTTTACTAAAAAATAAGAATCAGTGTAAAAACACTTTGCAATAATCCTTGGCCATCAAACGTAGTCATATCTTGCGCAATATTAGAGTAATTTTAATAACCTATATCAATTTGTTTGTACTATTTTAATAACAAATACAATGATGTTTATGTGTTTTTAATTTTCTTATTTGTTTACCAGATAATTAAAATATTCCAAAACACAAAAAAAACGAGCAAAATATAATAGTTTGAAACAAGTCAAAAACTGATATTTAAATTAATTTCCAGGAAAAATAATACAAAAATACACAAATATTTTTAAAGCCCACAATTTAATAACTGACAATTTTTTAAAACAAAAACACCACCCCCCCCCAGAAAAAAGATGAAATACAGATCACCATAAATGGGGATTACCTAGAACTCACCCTACTTTTCGTAAAAGTATGCAGATACGATCGAAAGCTCCGCGCGCTTTTGAGGGTTGATCGGATACTACGAAAAGACAAGTAGGAGTACCGTAATTATCCATTATGGTGAAACTTATGATATCGGCATACTTCCATGCATAAACTCCGTTTCAGTGCAAGGTGCCTATAAAAATTTTAAGCCGTGGCGCTTCCGCACCACCCATGATTATACAGTCATATTTTGTGATTTTTTTCGTTTTGCAATAGCAAGAATTAATTATCAGATACACAAATTAAAAAAAATTAAAACTCTATAAACATCATTGTATTTTTCATTAAAATACAGAAAATTGATATAGTGGGTTTTTTTTAGAGAAAGCACATTACGTAAGGTTTAACTTTTTCCTGAATTTTTGTTATGAGAGAAAGCACAGTATACAAAGTTTTTAGAATTTTATAGGCACCTTGCACTGAAACGGAGTTTATGCATGAAGTATGCAATATACATAAGTGTCACCATAATAGATAATTACCGTACTCCTACTTATCTTTTCGTAGTATGCAGATCAACCCTCAAAAGCGCGCGAAATTTCGATCGTATTATCTGCATACTACGAAAAGATAAGTAGGAGTACGGTAATTATCCATTATGGTGACAACTATGTATATTGCATACTTCATGTTAAACTGAGTTTCAGTGCAAGGTGCCTATAAAGCCAACTATCTCGTAATAGTCCAAGGGTGAGGGCAAGATCATTGTATTTTGTTAGCCCTGGGTTCGAATCCCCTTTTGAACGAGCGCTATTTTTGCTTCTTTCTTCTTAATTTTATTGATTCTGTACCTATTTCAAAGTGTTAGTTTTAATATTATTTTGAGATTTTGTGTGTAGTTTTATTTTTTAATATTTTTCAATAAATATTGAACATTAAATACAAATAGAAAAAATTACTTACATATTTTTATGCTATGTTATGTTACTTACATTATTTTCTCCTTTCTTTAATGTTTTAATTCTGGCTATTGTTTTAAAAAATTGTCAGTTTATTGAATTGTCGACCTATTTTGATATATTTGTATGTAGTTATATTTATTTTCCTACCAATTAATTAAAATATCACTTTTTGGTTTGTTTCAAAATATTCTATTTTGTGCGTTTTTATTTGTGTTTTGTTATATTGTTAATTATCTGGTAAAAAAATAAAAAAATAAAAAATCTAAAAACATCATTGTATTTTTCATTAAAATACAAACAAATTGATATATTGGTTTTTTAAATTATTCTAATATTGCTCAAGTTACGACTACTTTTGACGCCCAAAGATCAATTGCAAATGCAAGGTGCTTTTACAGAGATTGTTATGTTTTAATAAAAAAATTTCTTACGGATTTTTTTTGAATTTCAAAACACATGCATACTTGTGCACAATTTTCAAAATCACATGCAACCGTTTGCATGTTTCTTGAAAACACATTCAAACGGTTGCATGTAATTTAAAAACACATGCAAACGGTTGCATGTGTTTTAAAAAACATGCAAACGGTTGCATGTGTTTTAAAATTACATGCAACCGTTTGCATGTGATTTTAAAAATTATGCACACGCATGTTTTTCCATGAAACCGTTTGCCAATTTTCCAAAATCACATGTATACGGTTGCATATTTTTTGAAAAACATGCAACCGTATGCATAAAAAAACATGCATACGTATGCATGTCGTTAGGATCCACACATATCCCGTAAAATTATTCTCCGTTTCTCATTCTTCTTTTTTAATTAATTAATTTCATGTATTCTTGACAATGTAATTATTTACTAAAAAAATTTAAAGGATCTTTTTTATTTGTTAACACGTGGCCTGTTTTTTAATGAGCAACAACCTGCATAAACCCTGGAATCCCTCTGTAATCTCTGTAGTTATTAATTGAATACTTGTTATAAGGGTTGTAATGACCGCCTGCTGCTGTACATCCATTCGTGATATCCCCGATTTCGTGAATGTGAAATCCGTACTCACTGTTGGGATAGAGTCCTTGAATTTCCCCACTGATTCGTATCTCACCTCCCAATTCTTGCCTAAAGCAATAATAACAAATACATTATTAATATTAGGGTAGTGCGTTTAATTTCGGCACTTTTTCGTTTTTCCAATGTAACTTTTCACTGTATTGTCCGATTTTCATGTGTGATAGCTCATTTTAAAGCTTTTACCATACTGCCTTGCGTCATAAAAGTTTAACTGTACGAAAGTTGTTTTTTACTTAATTAAATCAGTTTTTAAAATAGTGGAAAATCGCCGAAATTAAATGTATGCATTTAATTTCGGCACTTTACAAACAATTGATTGTTTCTCAGTCAAAAAATCAACCTTTTCAAAAATTTAAAAACCTATCATTATCTCCAGACAGTTTTCTTTAATTTAAGTTTCTACTTGTTGTTCAACGTGTAACTGGCAAAAAGTAACAGCTAAAATGCCAAATGGAATCAAAATGAGCAAAATTTGGGAAAAAAGTGAATTTAATTTCGGCACTTTTTAAAAGGACCCCTTTAATCGAGTTTAAGTGCAGTGCCATGACCCCTACACATTTCAACGTTGTCTTTTAACTATTTACAACTACAATTTAACACCCGACCATTTAATTCAACCCGTTTTTACCTACAGCAATAATTGTGCCGAAATTACACTATTTTATTTTATAACGATTGCTCACCACAGACGCAACGTAGAACCACGGGGACTAAAAATTTGGAAAATAAACTAAATTTTACCAGGATAGTTTAATTTTTAAACCAATTTATTGCGTAATCATGAAACGCCCATGTTCTAAAAACGAATAACAATTTTATTTTTTGTAAATCACACAATTTCACATAAAAATATCATAACATAACAAATAAAAAGATCTCGACAGTGATCTACACATGATTAGCTCTCATTTGAGCTATCAAACGTCGTATTCCGTCCAGGATTACCAAAGATATGGTCCAAAATCAAAAAATGCCCAATTTGGAAATGTGCCGAAATTAAATGCACTACCCTATACCTATTTTAATATAAATAATATTAAAATTTGATTAAAGCTCATTTGCTTACAATCAAAACTTGCGGTTAAAGTCCGGAAATATGCTTGAATATTGACTACAGTATATGGAGCCCCAAAAACCAGTAAAATTTATTATAAAATAAAATAATATAATTAAAAATCAAATTTTTCTATGTTGTTTGTTCAGTAACCCCGTTGCCGCAACTGTAAGGCGATCCTTAACGTTCCTTTTTAGTTTAAAAAACGAAGAGATTTAAAACCTAACTAAGTGGAATATTACCTTAAATTGACGGTTCCTCTGACTTGCCGAGCACTTCCCGCGCTCTCTCTCATATCAACAACTGCTGATCGGACTGGGCCTAGAAAATTATTCGCTTTACTTTTATTATAATCACTATATGGAACATCTTAACCGTTTCTCACATCATTTTTTCGGTGGCCGCTTTAGGCAAACATGAAGGTTTTTGCCTCTCACCATGCGAAGCATAGCAGAAATGTCACGATGATCGAAATTCTGCCATTTAAACGAAAGTTGTTCAGTTTTATAGATCTTAACAGAAATATGACGCTATAGAATAACTTGAAGCCAATGAATGCTTGGGAAAAATTAATCTCCAATTAACGTGGGAATCTTTTATTTTTTGCTACTCCCATTTTAATTTCCACGAAGCAAAACATATAGCCCCAAATCACGCCAAATCATAGTATCCGCCATTTCAGGGCTCTTAAAATCTCAAAGTCGCTGGTGTAATATTTAACGTGCCCATTTATCATTTTTCCATTTTATCATTTTGTCATTTTACCATTTTATCATTTTACCATTTTATCATTTTACCATTTTATCATTTTACTATTTTATCATTTTACTATATTTTATCATTTTACTATTTTATCATTTTACCATTTTATTATTTTACTATTTTATCATTTTACCATTTTATCATTTTATCATTTTACTATTTTATCATTTTACCATTTTATCATTTTATCATTTTACCATTTTATCATTTTACTATATTTTATCATTTTACTATTTTATCATTTTACCATTTTATCATTTTACTATTTTATCATTTTACCATTTTATCATTATACTATTTTATCATTGTACCATTTTATCATTTTACCAATTTATCATTTTACCATTTTATCGTTTTACCTCCTTTTGATGCGTCGGTACCCGTTGCGATTTCCACTTCACCTCCGCTTCCAAAGCCACTACTGCATTGACTTTCCACCACACATCTAAATTAAATACATTATTTCTACATAAATTTAAAGCATTTTCCAAATTAAAAAAATCGTTTTGAAACATAATTATAACTTGCATTTAAAATGTTACAATTTCAGCATACAGCGTTTTAAAAAATTTCATAATAAAAATAACTTACGGTGCGTCAGGAGAGTTGTACTGCCTAATGTAGCCATCCCTACAAAAACAACCTGCTTCTCTACCGTTGCAGGATGGACTTATGGGTCCGTTGCAGTATCTGGGACAAGGGGATCCCCAACTGTTCCATCTATAAAAACAAGCGGACTCAGATTTTGGATGGATTAAAAAATATAAATTGTAAATTATTATAGATTGTTACTGTAAATTATCCGTGTGTTTCGGAAGTCCAAAATCCTCTAGACACAGATTTTTGGAATTCTAAAAAATACTGAGATTTTATTTTTTATTATTCCTCATACATTTAAAGAGTAATGTTTTATATTATATTTTTGAAGATTTTTTTAAAACTTATAAGTGTTACAACTCCCGTTGTGTTAATGTTTCAGAAATATGACGCCTTATAAATACGAGTTGTAATGTAACACTGTCGAGGGATGGTGTCACGTCAGTCGAGCGATGAGCACGTCAGTCTATGAGGTACTGAGGCTGGAGATTACAGGTTGAAGTCCTGTATCGCTCATTTTTCAGCCAAAAAAATCAAAATTAGCAAATTGTTTCGTAATGTTTTTTCAAAAACTCGATTTATTCGGCCTCATATTTTTGGAGGTCACATAAGTAAAAAATATTGTAGGAATCCTCCTAAAATCGCATGGAAAAAGTCCATGGATACATCTATGTATATAAATACGATAAAAAAAATTTCGTTATTTCTTGTGGATTTATCTAAAACCATCTTAGTTTTCAAACTAACAAATGCCAGAAAAATCTAAAATACCATAAAATAATAAACCAGGGAAATATATGATAAATAAACTAGAACAAGCAAATTTACACTGCGTTTTCGTCCGGACAAAGGCAAATATTTCTGGAGCTAAAACCCCTTGGGTCGCGGCAGCACTTTTGGGTGCCGGGACAGGAGCTGTCCGTCGTGCAGTCCCTGATCTGCACTTCCTGAGTTCTTGCTGGACAAACACCAGTCCTTGTCCTGAACACACTGCTGGTACCGCCTAAAGTATGGAGAATCAATATATACAAAGGTCCTAAAAAGAACTAATAATAGTTTGTATAATAATAAACGTTGGTTATTGGAAAAATGAGGAAAAAAGTAAGGACAACCAACTGGTTTTTTAGTGTATATATATAAATAAGCTTAAACTTTATAATAAGCTTAAACACGTTAGATTGTAAAAGGAAAAAACTTTTCATTCAACGCTGAAAACAAAGCAGGGTGCTTTGATTGTGAGTGCAACTCTGCCGTCTATATCAAAAATGAAAATACTTTGAGTCAACATAATTTTAATTTTTATATTCCCATTTTTAACTAATTAAAAATTATACTGCATTAATACAAATCAATTCAAATAATATTTTGTATTCGTTTTTAACAAAGCATACACATCGTTAGATAATAAAAATTTTTAGTTAAACTTTATTTCAATTTTAACTTATTGTCTTTGTGCATAATCAAAGTTTACTGTGTAAAGCGCTTGACGTTGAAATAGTCTATTGCAGCCTGTAAGTTTATCGTTGATGCAGTGCAGTGTAGGACTAAATGCTGGTTCATACTTATGACAAAACGTCATTTGAACAAAGTCCAAAAAATAAAAGTCCTTGTTTGTCATTTCAAAACGTCTTTTGGACTTTGTCCAAAGGTCAACGTGTTGATATTTTTTTGTCCTTCGAACTTTTTCTTTTGGACTCTGCCCAATGGATAAATGTTAACTAACATTCATACTTCGTCCAAATGAAAAAGTCCAAAGGACGTTTTGTCTTTTCCAAAATTGTCCTTTGGAAGGACGTTTTTTATAAGTATGAATCAGCCTTAGCACTTAAAATTCTGGCACACCAACAAACACAGAGAAGGGAGATAATGCACTGTCACGCTAGTGCTAGCTAGCATTCCACGGGTCAACTGGGTACATACATAATTTGTCGACAAACCTATGGTATGTTACAACCTTAGAAATTTAGAAGTTAATTAAAGTTTTATTTTACCGCCTCTCCTTTTCTTGGTAGTAAATATAAATTTAAAAGTAAATTTAAAAAACGTTCTACAAACCTGTATTTATGGAATCACACTGTGTTTGCAGCACGCAATTTGAGTTCTGCCAATTGGATGCTCTTTCAAACACAAAAGGAGACCGGCAGAAGCACCCCTGCACACACCTGTCTGGGCATGACTGTAACAAAGACAGCGTTTATGTACTTTTTAATATAGACATATTATATGTACATTTGATAAGAAAACTTATAACACGCCATCTTAAGATGGCACAATACTGTTTAAAATACAAGTAATTTTAATCCGAATGTGGCTGACTAATTAATTTAGTATTCTGCTTAATTTTTGTGGTGACAATGCTATTTTTGCTTTGTCACCTCACCACATAATCAATGAAATTCAAACATTCCTTTACGCATTTAATTTGGCAAACGGGTTTCAATCAATGTAAAACTATTGTAAGCAAAAATATGTAGACTAAAATTAAATGGTTAAAACACTTATGAAAATTGCATGTACTATGTTCATTACATTATTACATTGGATCATTATTTTTTATTCTTGTGCGGTTGCTTTTAAAAACATGTTCCCTGTTTTTGTAAAAACAAAACATTTTAAATTGCATGGTATGCTGTTGAACAAAAAACAAGGTATTTTTCAAGATTGCAAGATGCTAACATTTTACTGGAATATCATTATATCATAAGTGTCTTCCTGTCAAGCAAGAATAAAAACTATTAGAAAGAATTATTAATGATTCCAAAGGACATTTGTATTTGAATGAACTGGTATACATACAATGGGAAAAAGTAACAGTACATTGCTTACAGAAAACACTGATGGTTAGATTTAATTGAAGCCATCTATTAATTATTGTGATTTTCTATAATTATTTTGATTTTACTAATAAGGTACTCACTTGCTTAAAGTGCATACTTGTTATGCTTTAGTGAGTTTCCAGCATTTAGCAAAAATAAATTATGATATGTTATGTTATTAGAAATTGTAAAATCCTATTTTTACCCCCAACACACAATTCCAATCCCAATTTATTATTTCTGCCTACAGAAATTATTGCCGGTGTCGTAGAATAGATCTTCCCCCATTACAGATCTTCCCCCCGGAAGATTTATTCTGGTTTCCGCCAGAACAGATCTTCCCCCTAAGAATATTTATTACCCCCGTGTTAAAGCATACAGCAAAAATTTGCATAAAATTCCTCACAGAGAGGGGAAGATTTATTCTGATGTTCACTCTAGAATAAATCTTCGCCTTGTTATAAATCATGTAACAAGTATTTGCATTTTAAAAACAACGTCCTTTTTTTCATGTCATTTCGTTTTTTTTCTTTTAATCAAAAAATTCATAAAAAATACTCAAGGTTTCAGCCCAAAAAATTGGTGATAAACACTAAAAAATAAATGTTATTCTAATAAAACATTTGAGATGTCCGGGGTATTTAAAAAAACCTACCTTTTTTAAATAAACACCTTTTCAATGTTTTACTTAAAGTAAAAATTTCGATCGTATAAAGCTGAAATGTGAACCCTATAAACAAGCCTAAGCAGAACGCCTAAATTCATATTATTAACCGTTTAAAATATTAAGCAACATATGAAACAAGTTAGAACTCAAAGAAAAATTTTGGCAGCGCCAGAAAAAAAAATTGGCATATCTTCCGAAAAAATTACTTCCTGATTAAAGACAAAAAACTTTTTCCTAAGCCTAAGCAAAAACTAAAAATTAACCTAAACAACCAAAAAAAAAACTTTAAACTGTTTAATGTCAATTAACTGCTGAAAGAAGAAGGTTTTTTGTTTTATATTGAATTTTAAATTTAAAAAAAAACTAAAAACTTATAGGTACACATATTTGAGATTTCATTTCTTTTTATTTCAATTTTTTGTCTATATTATTATGTTTTATAAAAGGCAAAAACTGAAGGTAAACATAATGAATCAAATACGAATCGGAAAGAAATTAAACTTTTTAAAATTAAATTAAATTAAATTAAAAATGTGTCCCTTTTTTAAAGAGTGTCATTAAACACTTTTGAAATTAAATTTAAAAAAGTGTCACTTTTTAATGTCTTTTTTGCCATACTTTGTCTTAAAAATTGATAAACTTAAAAAAAGGCCTTTATTTCGGGATATTAATATTCTAAAGAATATTCAGTCTATTTAATTCTGGCATATTTTTTATATATTCGAACAAAACGAACTACTGCTAATTTATTTTTTATCTCTGAAAAACAACTAAATAATACTTATTAATGTCAATGCTTAACTATTTTTAATTAATTAATAACAATTAAAGTTAAAGTTTATTTTTATTAAAATACAAAAAAATAAACTATTTTTTCTAATTGTAACATTTTAACATTCTGGGTGAAAAATGATGTTTTTAAAATTTGCCCAAACAAAATCTCGCGTAACATGTTTTAAATTTATGCAAATTTTTGAGGGGGAAGATTTATTCTCATGTTTAAAACAGAATAGATCTTCCGGGGGGAGTAACTATTCTGAGAAGGGAAGATTTATTCTCATGTTTAAAACAGAATAGATCTTCCGGGGGGAGTAACTATTCTGAGAAGGGAAGATTTATTCTGGCGTATATCAGAATAAATCTTCCGGGGGGAATATTTATTCTAGAGCGCACCAGAATAAATCTTCCTGGGGGAATATTTATTCTAGAGCGCACTAGAATAAATCTTCTGGGGGGAAGAAAAATAGGGGAAAGAACTATTCTGCGACACCGGATTAAGAACTCCTAATTTTGTTTTGTTCCCTAATTTAAGTGATTGATCAGCATAATTTTTGAAAAACTAATTCATAGCTTAGTTTTCTAGCTTAGAAATAAATTCAAAAAATTTATTTCACCGTAGATACATCGCTATGTTTTCTTGAATCTTTATACAAGTTTGTTTGTTTATAAAATCACAATTTTCATAAAAAATTATATAAAAAATTAAAATTTTAAAAACTCGCCTGCAACTGATTCAGAGTATCGCATCCAATGCAAGCATTTCCGCATGTTCTAAAAATTTTCCTCGGATCGCTGCAGGACCCAATGAGTGTAGTTCCGACGCTAGAACCTGCAATCATAATTTAAATTTTAGCACAATTTAAGGGTACGAGGGTATAGTATAGTGTTGTAAAAAGTATTGATTTTGAATTATTTTAAGTAAAAGTAAAAGTAAATTGAAAAATTTTAATTTAAGTAAGTAGAAAGTAATTTGTGATTTTTTTAATTTAAGTAAGTAAAAGAAAAGTAATGGTCAAAATTTTATTTAGTAAAGTAAAAGTAAGACCTATTTTTTTAAGTAAAAGTAAGAGTAAAAGTATAATAAAAGTAATTTTGAACCGGAGCAAATACCGTTTTTTGGAGCTCCAGAGCTCCTTTCTAAAGTTTTTTCGCTAATTTTATGCATAATTATCTTTTTAATAAGTTTTTTAGTCAAAATAAATGGTTTTAGCGTGTTAGCGGCATAAAAATTGTCTTTTGCCTTTTACTTTATAACAAGCCCATAGAAATCAACCCATTGAAATTACTTAAGCTTTACTTAAATTAATTTAAGTATTTGCAGTGAAATCCGAGTAAGAGTAAAAGTAGTATTTGAAATTTCAAAAGTCGAGTAAGGTGTAAGTATTTGTAATTTTAAACTTCGTCGTAAAAGCCACCGCCGAAGAAAGACTCCGGCGCAAAATTTTATGATACGTTTGTATTATTATATTTGCTATATAAAAGGAAAAATATGATTAAAATGTCGCAGTAATTAAAAAAGATACGTATGTACAGACTACAGTGTTCGTAGATTGTGTGAACAATTTTAGTTTGGCACAAGCTGACATTTTAAAAGCAGGAAAAACGCAAAAGCCTGTTAAGAATTGTGAGTGAATTTTAATGTAATAAACTTCAAAGAAGTACATAGTCATCACACAAAAAGCTCGTGATTTTTCTGGTAAAGTGAGGTCAAATTAATTTAACGCATAAGTTTGTTCAATCAATGATTGAGAATGGAAAATTTTTTAGAAGAGCATATTTCGCTAAAGGTGGAGTTGATTCAAAACATAATTATATCAATACATAGCTAGCATTAAATATAAATTCGTTACAATAATAAAACTTTGTATAAATCAAACGTACCGTTAGTGAGATATGCTCACTTAAACCTTTTTTTCCAATGTTAATCAATTTTAAGCAGAGTTTAGTATAATCAAGAATATATAACATGAAGAATATATAAAATTTTAAGGTAAAAAAAACGAGTTTTACTCATTTAAACACAAAATTTTCGCTCCGCTTTGTTTTTTTTGTTGTTCAGTTAGACTCTCAGTGCTAAAATAATCGCAGTGCGAGTAAAGCAGCACAGAGTGCAAAGAAGTCGCAGTCCCCACTGCGAGAAAACTAACACTATGTAAAAAATTGCAGCGCGGGAAAACTAGCAGAAAATGGCGAATTTTTGCGAGAAAAATCGCACACGAATTCAAAAGTGCGACTTTTCTCGCGAAATTTTGGTCAAACGTTTAGTGCACAGTCGGACATTCTCTTGTGTTAAATATTCTTGCTATAATTAATAAAAAAAAGCGAAAAACAATAGTTTCTTTCTTCCAATTGGTGAGTAAACTAACCGCTGCCGCCGCTCCCCTGTCCCGTCAGGGCGGGGTTAATTTCCTGGCACTTGATCTCGGGGACGCAGACGCTGCGCTGCCAATCTTTGGAATCGGCGAACACGTAGCCCGTGCGGCAGTAGCAGCCCTCCACGCAGTTCAGTGCGCAAGGCTTCCGGGTGTCCTGGAGATTGTCGCAGCCGGTCGGGCAGGCGGTGCCGCAGGTGCGAAAAACCTTCAGCGGGTCCGCAGCGCAGGGGTCGGGGGAGACCGCCGCCGGATTGGGCCGCGTGTTGGTGGCCGGAACTGACGAGGTAAGAGAGAGTGCTTAGGAAAATTTTCGAAAGCGGCGGAGCTGTGTACGGATAGGGAGGGGGATTTACTCTCTGCTTTTTTTTAGCGATACTGGAAAAAATTTGACAACAAAATATTGTGTTTGCGCTTTTATAACTTTTTAACGCGCCGCGATCAATATGCAAATATTTCGCGTTAAGGTCCTTGTATATTTGGCTACCTACTGAAAAAAAAATTTTTTCAAAAATTTTTGGGGGTTAGCCCCAAAACTGCCGAAATTTACGTAAATAATAAAGATTTTTAGTAAAAATTGTAAAATTTACCCCCTTTAACCTCCTGGGGTATCCGACCCAGATAGGTTACCCCAAACAAATTATATATTTTTTGAGCTCAGGAAAATATGGGCAATCTGCACAAAAATTTTCAGACGTAAAGCCCCATATCGTAAAAAAGTTAGAAATTTGGCCGAAAAAAATTGACCGTAAATTTCGGCAGTTTTGGGGCTAACCCCCCAAAATTTTTGAAAAAAAACTTTTTTTCAAGAGGTAGCCAAAAGTACAAGGACCTTAACGCGAGATATTTGCATATTGATCGCGGCGCGTTCAAAAATTATAAGAGCGCAAACAAAAAATTTTTTGTCAAATTTTTCCAGTATCGCTAAAAAAACAGAGAGTAGAACTGGTTCATAGCGAAATGACAAGTGACAAACTTTTTTACAGCGCAGCAACAAGTGAAAATATCACGGTGTAAATACACGCGAAACGAGCTGTCACTTGTCACTTGTGATTCCGTTGTGACCCAGAGCCTGTCTCACGCTTTGTAGTGTTTGCAGCAGTTTTGCCAGCGGTATTGGGCAAACACTAAATTCCACCGACTCCGACTCCGACTCCGCCTCAAATTTCTGAAAATTATATACTGTTGTGCAGGTTAAGCTTAGGCTTAGACTTAGAATAAAATTTGCATAATATTAAAAGTTACGGTAGATTACGGTAGATTTTGGACGGAGTCGGAGTCGGGGTCGGTGGAATTTAGTGTTTTCCCGGTATTGCCTACTTCCCGAATATCGGTATTGTGACCTGGAGACTACCACTCGTAGTTTATTGGTGCAGTACTCAAGCAATACACTGCAAGCAACGTTGATCGGAAAAAATTAACCTTTTCTAATCTTTTTTTATCGTGCTTGCAGTCCCTTATGGGCACTGCAGCAGTGCTATGATTGGTATTTTCCTATACACTATTAGAACCATTTGGTGGATTGCCACAGCAGCTGCAGGACTGTTAATAAAGCGTAAGGCCTAGTTGACACCGTCGGGAGCAGCAGTGACTAGTGACAAGTGACAACATACATGTGACGATGCAAAATGGCATAAACGCGTGCGGAACTCGTTGTCACTTTTCACTTGTCAGTCCGGAGTGAACTAGGCCTAACAAGGATGATAAAGGTTTAACTCGGGAGTAGTGTGTAAGAGTTTTAAAAAATACGATGATTCATAGGTAATAATTTTTAACAGTTCAAAAAAGTACTTACATAGGAAAAATCATAGTAGATTATTAAACTAAGAAGTTCTTGAATGAAGCGTCGGACCATGGGTTTTCCTGAGTTAAAAAAAAGGTCAAAGAATCGTGCTCGTAAAGTCCATGAAACAATTTGTAAAATGTTAAGAATTTTCCAGTACGCATTAATTTTGTGTTGTTCTGAAATTTATCCGCCAATTTTATGTGGGTCAAAACAATTGTTCAAGCTTTACGATTTATGATATTTTTTGAAAAATAGTAAAAATTATTACTGTATGATCACCATATCTCGTAAAACCATTTAAAAAGCGGCATAAATATCCAAGTTATAAAACGACATTACTAAAAGCAAGCTTTATATAATTTTACATGTTATGTGCTTTTATTTTTTAGTGAAAACGTTAATTTTTTGAGTTTTAGTATATAAATTAGCAAGTTAAGATAAAACGTTTATTTCTAACGCGCAAACGTTTGGATATTGACTATAATTTGTGAGTTCGTTAGAAAACTTCACTCTTTCCAATTATTTACGCAAAAATAGCACGTCCTAAACGCAGAAGGAAAATGAAATAGCGCTGCTCAATCAATGAATTTTACGTAAGAAATAAAGTATATACACCTGCTGAATTTTTGAGATCGGTGACATTTGCCGACGGTGTATGCAAATTAAAACACGCTGTATGTTCAATCATTTCTTACGTGAGATTCATCGATGCCGATTGCATTGCCGAATTAGGCTTTGATTTGGATCTCCTTAATACGCTAAGAGACGGGACGCAATTTAGATTCCGCGTATCAGACGAGATCATAATAAAAAGGAGTTTAGGTAAGTTGATTTTTCTGACGAAGACCTTTTTTATCAAAGTAAAAAAAAAACTGAAGTTTTATTAATACACTTCTATCTTTATTTTTTGCTTAGTTTTTTTAACACTGGAAACTAACAATTCTTTTATTTAAGCTGCACACAGGTAAAATAAAAATGGGAATATTTTATAATCTAAAGTTTGTTTCATGTTTTTTAAAAGCGTGTTGAAGAAGCAAGCATTGCAAATCAATACCAAAGCGAGCTTTTATTGAAGGCGGTTATAAAGAAGGTAAATCAAGCAAATTTAATTTTTACGGCTTCTATAACTTTATTTATTGAAATCTCTAATTAAAATTTTAGCCGTTCAAAACTATAAAAATCCATCACTATAGAATTTGATTTTTTAGGTGTATATGTACTTTCTTGTTTATCAAATCATGCGCTGTTTTAAGGAACTCGTTTTTATTTTTGACATTGCTGACATGAGTTTTACACTATTGCTTATGTATAAAGATCCATAATAGCATCGACAAATGCTAAGCTGTGATTATATGTATTAGCTTTGCCCCGATATTAGAAAATGCTGTGCTTTCAAAGCGTATAAGACAACTAATCAAAACCCCTAAAGGGTTGAAAATTTTGCTAAACACTAGCCCAAGCGGTTTGTGGATATGGCGTTGATCTGTGCGCATCTGTCCTGTGGCACGCAGGTGGACTGGCGAGAGAGTTTCCAGCGCAGTGCGTTCTCGAAGACGTAGCCCTGCCTGCAGAAGCAGCCTTCCACGCAGTCCTGAGCCGGGCAGCCCAACGAAGGGCTGCCTATGTTGTCGCAGCCCAGGGGGCAGGCCGGGCCGCAGGTGCGATACTCCTGCGTGTCGTCGGCGCAGCGCCCGCGCCCTGCAGGCGCTGCCGCGCACTCGCTGCGCGTCACGCAGGGTGCCTCGGGGCTGGCGGACAGACGCACATAGCCGGAGCGGCACTGGCAGCCGGGGCTGCAGGACCTCTGCGGCGGGCACTGGCCAGGGTCCGGATTGTCGCAGGTGGCGGGGCAGGAATCTGGGCAAGCGACGTACTCCTGGTTCGTCTCGCATGTTCCTATATGTAGAAATGGAAAAAATAAAAAAAAACAACATTTAGTGTGGGGCACGATAACTATGCGCGTATAATGTTCACATCAAAAATTTGCAAAAATGGGAAAATTACTGTTGTTTTTTTTGGCAAATAGAATTAATAGGAAATTGCACAATTTTATGAATTTAGCTTATTATTTTGTATATTAAGCAATTTTAACAATTTCATTATTTTGAAATTGATAAAGACAAAATTTATTAAGAAAACTGTTGTTTTTAAGAGCTTTTTTTAATAAGCATCGTATTTGTGTGCTCACAATCCTTGATTTAAATCTGCGAATCTTTTTAAATTAAATTTCAACTTAACAGTTTTATAACAAATAATGTGTTACTCCTATGTATGGAGAATCACGACAGTTAATTCAATGTACACAAAGGTCCTAAAAAGATTTAAAAATAATTAGTATATGACTATGGTTAATAAAAAAAACAAGATCATAATACACGAAAATAACAATTAAACAGAAAACATTTATTTAAAAAAAACAGCTGGTTGTAAATACTTATTTCTTTTTTATTTTTTTCGGTCTTATACAAATTATTTTCAATTCTTCTCGAGACCTTTGTGTACATTAAATTAACCGTCGTGATTCTCCATAAACTGACGACGGCGTATTCAATTATAATCGCATATCGTCGTTACTACGGCAAAATGAGCCAGTGTCAATATAAAATACACGTGACTGTGACTCATTCTGTAGTAAGTAGGGTCCTGTTTTAAATTTAAAATAAGTCGCAGGCACACATATTTTATACGAATTGTGGCTCATTTTAACGGCGATATGTACTTTAAAAATATGCCATTATAATAGCGCTCCTATTACATATATTGAAATATTTGTCGTTTTAATTCATACGAATTTCTGTGGAGAGTATGCCATTATAATGGTATATCTTAAATTATTTCAAATTAAAATAAATAAGTTGAAGAAAATATTCAATGAATAGAAACCATTTCAAGTCCGAATAAAATAAAATTATGTCATTATAATGGCATATTCTCCACGGAAATTGGTGTAAATTAAAACGGCGGTTATGTTATTATAAAAGGAAATAGGAGTGCCTATTTTAAAAGTATGTGATTATAATGACATTCGCTTTTCTCAGTTTTTTTGTTATATTATATATTTTTGGTTTTATTCCAAGGACTTTTAGATTTTTTTAGAAATTTTTGTGTTATATACCTAAATTTTCTGTAGTGTGTATTTATTCATAATATTTTATGTGTAAAAAATTTTAGATAAATAATACTATTTACGAATTAATTGGTTTTAGTAGTCTTAATCTTTAAACCCAAGAGAATTTCAACATTAGAATCAAAATTTTACTTTCAGGTGCGTGTTTGAAAAACGCGTAACTAAATTTAAAATTTAACCCATTGTGCGTTACGAAATTTTTCCTTTTAGACTTTTCTGAAAGATCTTAAGTTTCTTGAAAGGGAATCAGTTTATAACTTCTTCTTTTTGTTTATATATCAATTTATTCACATTTAATTTTCAAAAAAGTTTTTTTTAAATAAAATATATCAAAGTCTTATGGAAAAACGCAGAAAGTGTCAAATAAAAAAACAAAAGCTTTTTTTATAAACTCTTTTTAAACTTTATAGTATATATGTAACTGAACGGAATACCACA
>JASAMX010034520.1:0-16048 GCA_030248175.1 Microlaimidae sp. YZB2_3
TCACTAGAAGTTATCTAAAGTGTCTAACATCTGGCTTATCTAAAGGGCTCTTGAACCTGCCTCCGGAAGACTGGAGGCAGGTAAAACTGCCTCGGAGGCAGCATGGAGGCAGGGTGGATGCAGGTTGGAGGCAGGGTGGATGCAGGTAAAACTGCCTCGGAGGCAAGTAGGAGGCAGGTGTTGAAGCAAATACAGATTAGGAGGCAGGTAGGGGGCAGCTAAAACTGCCTCGGAGGGAGGTAGGAGGCAGAGTGGAGGCAGGTAGGAGGCAGCAAAATTTTCGATGAAGGCAGGTAGGAGGCAGGTAACACTGTTTTTCCCAATTCAGGCACTTCGTCCTTACCCGGTTAAACTACTTTTTAAAACAAAATAAAACTACAATATTACCACCACAACAACCCCACACGTGGAATGTTTCGTTGCCTAATAAAACAGATGGGCACCTGAAAAATTTGTTTACTGAATCGGTTCGTTTGTAAACAAAAACGGATGGCGAAGCTTGGCGGTGAATAATTTAAATACGTCGTTACTTTAACACAATGAGTCAGGAGCGTCATAAAATGCTCATAACTGTGACTCTTTTTATATCTTAAACCACAAATAATCCAAACAAAATGAGTCAAAGTCACGTTGATTTTATAATAAGTGTGACTCTTTGTGTCAGAGCAACGACGAAATAGTAAACTGTTACTTTTAAAGCTAACAAGAGTTTTGTTCTTCCTAATCTTTAGTTCAACTGTGATCGAATTGAAGTAGCCGATTTTCAGCTAACTTAACAACATATTGCTAATGCTCAAGATTATGCATTGTAAAGAGGAGAATAAGACGTTAAAAATTTTATCCTATCGAGTGCTTTCGGTAAAACGTAATAATTGTCATCAACGAACAAATTTACTACAGCAAAATTTCTAAAACGCAAAAAAATTTAAAATAAACTGTAGCTTTTTTAAGGAGAAAAC
Source organism: Microlaimidae sp. YZB2_3 (assembly GCA_030248175.1). NCBI lineage: Eukaryota > Metazoa > Nematoda > Chromadorea > Desmodorida > Microlaimidae > Microlaimidae sp. YZB2_3. The sequence goes on from JASAMX010034520.1 coordinate 960, forward strand.
TAAATAATCAACACACCTATGTAGTACTTAAGATTGTCATTAACGAACAATCCCACTGCAGAATTTCTAAAACACAAAAACCTCAATTAAAAGTTTAGTTAAGGTCTTTTAAGGTATTAACAAAAAAACTTAAAACTTATCTGTCACATTTTTGATATACCGCTAAAATTAAAGTTGTCAAAATTGCGAAAAATTTATTCATGATTTCTACTTTCTAGCCAATTATTCATGAAAACGCAAAAGTTTGGAATCAAGCTTTAAAACTTATTTATTCCTAATCGATTATAATATGAAGATAAGTATAAAACTTTTGGTTAACCGGTTAGTTTTGGATCGTGCGGTTGGTGGGTGCGTGCTTTAAAACATTTACACCACATCAAATTTGGCTATAAAAAGTGAATTATAGAACCGCCACTATGTAATTATTTACTCTTTTATTAGGGCTTTTTTGTGTTTTTTTTTAGATTTAGCAAATGCAAAATAGTGTGAAATTCCAAGCGACATAAATTTTATTTCAATTTTTTAATTTTATTTTGATCAGATTTTCATATTAAAAGCTTTCCAAATTAGTCACAATAGAAGAAAATTATACTCATAAATTAAATGGATTTAGCTTCGTATACATCAATTCCAATCATCAAATGCCATTTTCAGTTTTATGGTTCCGCAAAAAATATTCAAAATTTAGTAGACAAAAAAGCTCATATTTTATCATTTAATTTAATTTTGTGCAGCACTTATCGTAGGGTAACTGACTTAATTTCGGCCACCTTTTTTTATTTTTTTTGAATAAGTTTTTACTGGCTTTTTCAATCAAGCCAAAATTTGGCCTAAAAATCAAACAATAGCTATATTTGTTATTGCAGTGCAAAATTAGTATATTTCTGTTACACTTAAAAATCAGTGAAGGTTTAAACTTTTTTTTAAAGTGGCCGAAGTTAAGGCGCGTGCCATTTATTTCGGCCACCTACAAAAAACTGGCCATAACTATTGCAATAGAAAAAATTTACCCCGGCTTTTACCTAGGTAAAATTGATTTTTCACTAGCATCCTTAAGCACGTGAAAAAAAGTTAGCCTGGGGTAACTTTTAACCGGGCGTCAGAATGGGACCCCAGGTCGAAATTATTCGGTTTAAAACTGGAAAAACGGACTTGCGCTCTTCTAATAGGGGGGGGGGCTCAAATCGAAAAGTTTCTCCCATCTACCACGGCAAAATACGCCAAAGCCAAGATGAAATTAACACAAGTTGGACTCATTCCAGTCACGTTTTTCGGACCTATTTGAAAGAAAAAAATAAGTCGTAGCGACCTACATTGGTACTTCTGTTGACTTATTCTGCCGTATTAAGGGTAGGTCCACTTGTTGCTGGGTAGGCTCAGGTTATCGCAAATCCAAGAGCACCAAGGTAAATAAAAAGCGGAACGATCTGCCCCCGATATTCTCGACCTAAATTTATGGTTACAAATTATGAAAAATTTTTTTTAGAATTCGTGCCGTTATATGTTTTCGTGCAGTCTACTAATTATAGAATTATTCAATTAAACCATTTTTTGCGTACCAAGTATGTGGAAATATCAAGAAATGCTTTTAAAATAGAATGCAAAGCAAAACTCGCTCAAGTTTAAAACAAAGTCAATTAAAAGCGGCGAGGAAAGTAAGGCGCACGGACGGATTGAAAAACGTTGTTTTACAGTGACAATCCAAAAAAGATGTTTGTCTTCACTCTTTGCAATCCGAAGTGCATTGGTTTAGTGGATTTGGGATATTTTCTGAAAGTAGTGCCTCAGAACAAAATTCGGCAAAAAAAACAAACAATTTTTATATTTTAAAGGAAGGTATTCTAAACGAATTAAATTTGTCAATGTTAAAAATCCGAATCATAGGTGAGAAAGGTGGGGGGAGCAGGGTGGGGTCCACCCCCCCCTAGCCTCGAAATTTTGGGACCCCCTAGACGAAAATCTAGGGGGGTCCCCCCCTACCCCCAAATTTCCGAATTTTTCACCCCTGCCCCCCTCTAGAATTTGAAATCTGACCCACTGCCCTCTCGGGAAATTTTTAGGTACTTTTTATACTAAATTTTCTTCCAAAAACGTGAATTTTCATCACATATTCATGCTTTTACACCCTTTTTATACCAGAATATCGCTTTTTATTCAATAAAATGTAGTATTATCCTATAAAAAGAACAATTATTAAAGTTATTATATTTAAAACTGTTTTGCTTTAGACACCGGACCCCACCTGACCCCCCTCTGGATTTCAAAATTTCGCATCCCGGGTCGACCCCCCCTAAAAAGCTAGGGAGGTCCGGACCCCCTGGGACCCCCCTCCTAGAATTCAAAATTCGATTTACCCCGGGTAACCATCCCCCCCTAGCTTCCCCGACCCTTCTCACCTATGCTCCCAATCCAAACCATTTCTTTCCCAGCCATTTCGCTCCCAGTCCATTTGGCTTTCGCCTATGCAGGCCATTTTTATCAAAATTTTGAGGGACTACAAATATCGACCGGGGGAGGATTTTTGCTAATACCAGGTCGTGGGTAGGAAATAATATAGACTTATTTTACAATTTATGCTCGTTTAAAACCGAGAAAAATTTTTCGGAAGCGGAACGAAGCGGGACGGGAACAAAATAGGGCCGATCACACAAAAAATCTATTTATGTATTGCATTGGATTTTATTTTTGTATGTCTATACTAAAAGTTTGTATTTTGTGTACAGTGCGCAAACTAAGTACTGGTTTTTTAGTGGGTTTATTTTTTTTGTTTTCCGCGGTTGTGCCATTTTATGTGCAGTGTATGCGCATATATGCGCATAAAATTGCTAAAAAAGTGCAGTGTGTTTCGAAATGCAGTGCGTTCGAGTTAGCATGCAAGTATATGCTCAAAAACACTGCTACATTTTGAGCAGTGCCAATTTACACGACACATGCCTGAATAAGAGCAGTTGTTTTGCCATTTTATGCGCACAACAATTAATGGCAGTGCTCAAAAAATGGCACCAAATAGTTTCGCTTCTGAGACTGAGTGACATATTTTTCCTTAATATATTATATAGTATTATTATATAGTATTATATATTTTTGCTCTAACTACAATATCATGCTACCGAACTTTGATCATTTAATACGGGGGAAGCTCCGGAGGTCCCCCTCTTAAACAAGCGATTTAAAGCTTATTTAAGCTCGAGTTATGTGATAAGTTATTCTACACTCATTTTTAGGAATATTTTTATTGTTTTTATTAAATTTTGAAAAAAATTTAGTTTACAAAAGTTTTTTTCAAAAAATAATTTTTGAAATTACTTCTGAATTATTCACAAAATTTGTACCAAAATAACGCGGAGCTCCGGGACACATTATTAACTACATTGTTTGTTGAAAATTATTATAAAAGTTATGATGATCGTTTGTTACGATTACAAGATGAATTTGAACTCGTTAAAACAATTAAAAAGGCTGCTTATTTCGCATAAAGCATGATACGCAAGGCCGATGTTACTCAGCACTAATTGCGCAACTAAATACCACACATAACAATATTAACAAACAATATTACCACAATGCAGTGTGTCTCAGTCGGGAATGGATCCTAAGCTGTTGAGTATGCAAGACGTAAGATCTGCCACTGCGCCACAAATACATAATTATTGGCTCAAGATTGAACTTCCAAAAAATATATGATATGAAAAATGTAAAAACGAAACTTTTATTAATTTTTATCGCTGGTGTTTGCTGCCAGTCAAAGTGTTTTACTGCGTTTTTCTGCTATCTTCTTAACAAAACGACTCGCCGTATTTATGATCCATTTTAGCTTAATAGAGAAAAAAAAGTGGAAGCTTTGGGACAAAAAGAAAAAAACCTGTTTTATTCTACAACGACACGGACACCAGAAGCAAAATAAGTACTTTTTTTTCAAGTTTTACATAGCCGAGGGAAATCTGGAATTTTTATGGACAATTTATTTCGGAGAAATGTAAAAAAACTAAGGAACCAAAAGTATTAACTAATAAAACTTAAAAATGGTACCAAATTTTAAATATTTTACCGCACACGAGCTCCACCCCTTAAACGAGCGATTACAAACTCTTTAACTTAAAGTATGTTTAAAATTCTGTTATGCGTATCATACATGAGCATGGACCGGCAAGCTAGGGGAGGGGTGGGTACGCCGGGTAAATGACCCTTTGAAAGCTATGGGGGTCCAGGAGGGGTCCCTATCCCTCTAGCTATTTAGAGGGAGGGGTCGACCCGTGGTAGACCAGTTTGAAATCCAGAGGGGGTCAGAGGGGGTCTGGTTACCAACAAGGTAACATTAAATCATTTATTTAAGTTTAGCACTATAGAATTTGATATACTAAAATAGGCTATCTATGTGTAAAAATAGTACAAAAGTACGTACTAAAAAACCGTATTTGTGACAGTAAATTTTGACCCAAATTCACAACCAAAATTTGGCTCGGAAGGGGAGGGGTTGATTTAGAATCCCAGAGGCGGGTAGGGTGTCAAAATTTAAAAATTTTGATGGCAGGGGGGAGGGGGACCTAGATGTTTTTCTAGTGAGGGGGGGCGGGCCGGAATTTTGAGGCTAGGGGGGTGGACCCCAGCCTACCCCCCATATGCGTCGTTTTAGGGCCGTGTTTATTGTTTTTAATTGAAATTTTGAAGTTGAAATTTTGAAGTAAATTTAATTTGCAAAAAAGATGAAGTTTTTAAAGTTTGGAAATAAATTTTATTTGCAGTTTAGTTTGAAGTTTTGAAACAAATTCAGTTGAAGCTCCGGGGAACAACATACTATTGCACGTATATTATACGGAGCTTACTTTCATGCCTGCTAGTGTTTCTACCTTCACATATTCCGGAGCTCATACTATTTAAAGCCGAGGAAGCTATGGAGCTCTAACCCCTTAAATGCGCGAGTTTACGTTTATAAGTTTTTTCTATATCATAAATACTGACTTCTTTTTGCTTCATATACTTCTTCGATCAGAAGTTTTCCTTTTTCTGCTATTTACGCTTGAAATGTATTTAAATTTTTCTGCATTTTTAGGAGTATTTATAGTTTAAACCATACATGGGCAAGTTGGTTTGGAGTGGGGGGGGGGTTAAACCATTAAACCCCAAATTGGGGAGGGGGGGTTAAAATCCGAGAAACGCAAAATACCCATATCGTTTTTTATTTTCTGGAGTGCATTTTACCCATATCGTTTTTTGATTTTGAAGGAAAAATAGGTAAAAAACACTAATTTTAGGTCAAAAAGCCCTTTTTATAGCATTTTTGAGCTTTTTATTGCTTAAAACATTCATTTTGACCTCAAAACTTAAGTTTGGGGGCAGATAGAAATCATTTTAAAGACATTTTTTTCTTCATTTTTCCAAAATTGGGAGGGTAACTTTTTCTCCCCCAGCCACTTCTGAGTGGGGGGGGTTAAACCCCCCTTCTCAGAATTCAGAATTTGGGGGGTTAACATGAATTTTTAACACAAATTCATGTTTTTACACCCTTTTTATACCTAAATATCGCTTTTTATTCAATCAAATGTACTTTTCTCTTATGAAAAAAACTATTATTAAACATTTTAATGGTTTAAATATATTTTCTTTTGGAAATTGGACCCCACCTGACCTGACCCCCCTCTAGGTTTCAAAATCTTCCACCCCGGGTCGACCCCTCCTAGAAAGCTAGGGGGGTTCGACCCCCCTAGGACCCCCCCCCCTTAGATTTTGAAATGTTATTTACCCGGGGTAAACACCCGGGGTAAACACCCCGTTTGAAATTTCAAATACTTTTACTTTAACTCTTACTCGGATTTTCCACTGCAAATACTTAAATTAATTTAAATAAAATTTAAGTAATTTCAATGGGTAGATTCCCAATGGGTTTGTTGTAAAGTGAAGATAAGAGAGAAGATAATTTTTCAAGCTGTTTTAAAATAATATTTTATGCATAAAATTAGCAAAAAAACTTTAGAACGAACCTCTCGAGTTCCAAAAACGGGTTTTTCTCCGTTTCAAAATTACTTTTATTATACTTTTACTCTTATTTTTACTTAAAAAAATACGTCTTACTTTCTTCCACTTTACTTAAAAAAATTTTGACCTTTATTTTTACTTTACTTAAATTAAAAAATCACAAATTACTTTTACTCTTGCTTTACTTAAATTAAAATCTTTCAAATTACTTTTACTTAAGGTGGAACGATACAGTTAGGATACCCTGTCGGTTTTTGTGTATAACTCGTGCCGTACGTGACGGACAGAAGCAATCTATTCACGATTTTACCAAGTCATTGCGGTGTCCAGGGGGTGGGGCCATGTGAAACTTAACACATGGACGGTTAAAAAATAAATAAATTTTAAAAAAATAAAAAACGATAATTAAAAAAAAATTTTTTTAAAATAAATTGAAAACAAATACTCCGAAACAAGTTTGTAATTAATGTTTTGCTTATAAAACCAGTTATAACTCACGAAATTATTAAGCAATTGTAAAAACTAAACTATCATTTTACTCGTCAAATACTTTAAAATCTAGTGGTGTATTTAGTTTTAACTATTTCGAAATTTTTGTTTTAATTAATAAGTTAAAACTTTGTAATAATTCACACAATAGTTTATCAAAAATTATTTTTATATTATTGTTCTCTAACGAATATAACAAATAAAATGATAGTTAAATTGTAAAGTTTAATTTATTATTTCTAGAGTTATGATTAATTTTATATAGTGCTAAAGTTAAAGTCAACAAAAAAAACTCAGGATTCTTTTATTTCAGTTTCTACATTTAAAGTTTTTTTTTTGGTCATTTGGCAGTTAAGTTTCAACTATGGATTTTTTAGATAATTTGAAGAGTAACTTTTTTGTAAGAAATGTCAAATTTTGACTCTGAGTGCTGAGTTTTACTTATATATTTTAAATTTAACTCTAAGCAACTTCAGCACTAAACCACAAATTTCATTAGCTAAAACAAAAAAATCTTGCTTTGAGATTATATAAAATAGCAAAAATCTAAATTTAAGTGTTAAATTTATTATTATATTAGTAATATAATTTTAACAATGAAAAATGCAGTTACTATTTGGTCGACTTTAGCATTAGCTCTATATAAAAATAGTCATAACTCTTTAAATAATCAATTAATTTTTAAGGTTCAAGTATCATTTTATTCGTAATATTCTTTAAAAAACAATAATATCAAAATAATTTTTGATGAACTACTGTGTATTATCAGCGAGTTTTAACTTATTAATCAAATAAAAAATATCGGAATAGTTAAAACTAAATACAGCATTAAATATTACAGCTTTTGACGAGTTCAATGATCGTTTACTTTTTATAATTGCTTTATGGATTAGTGAGTTGTGGCTAGTTTTATAAGCAAAATATTAATTGCCAACTTGTTTTGCAGTATTTGCTTTAAATTTATTTAAAGAATTTTTTTTCTAAATTTCCCTTTTTAATTCTTTTAAATTTATTTTTTTAACCGTCCATGTGTTGAGTTTCACATGGCCCCGTGAACACCACAATGACTTGGTATAATCGTGAATATTTTGGGAAAAAGGGTATTTTTTTTCCTGTCAGTTCGGTATCTTTAACATTTTTGGTGGACCATTCCACGGCGAGATATGCTTCGTTAAAAAAAGCATTTTAAAACAGTTTTTCCCAATTTAACAGAACCAGAGTTAATATTATGTAATAAAAATTTAACTCAAGTTACATACCCCAAATGAAAATGCCCACAAAAATTTTCAGCGAAATCCCTACTATTGAAGTTTTTTAATTTCGTTTTATTGCTAAAATTGTTGAAATAAAAAGAAGTGATAGTAGAGATTTCGTTAAAAACTTAAAAACTGGCTGGGAATTATGGTACAACTGCTGTGTTAAAACTTGGGAAAAAACTAATTCCTATCAAAAGACTAAACTTTCATTTACATTTTTTCGATTTGACGTCGGGAAACTACATTTTGACACGTTTGTTTAAAACTGGTTTTTTAGACCAAAACTTCAAACGGAGCAGTAGCAGAGTGGTTAGAGCGTCGGATTCAGAAGCCCGAAGATTAAGGTTCGAGTCCCCCTGGGCACTACTTTTAACCTCAAAAAATGTTGTTTTTTTTAATTTTTAACTAAAAAAAGTGTTCATTATTCAATTCTGTATTCAACCCCAAGTACCTGTTTTGAGGTAAAACCAGTATATAGTCAAAATGCCCCCAAGGGGGGGGGTCACAACACAACCCCTTAGTGCCCCCCGGGGGGGTCGAATTGAAAAACAGAGGTCGGATTCGTCATCAAGACTTCCGAAAACCCCGAGTACCTGTTTTGAGGTAAAACCGGTATATAGTCAAAATGCCCCCAAGGGGGGGGGAGGGGTCGCAACCCCCCTAGTGCCCCCCCGGGGGGTCGAATAGAAAAACGGAGGTCGCATTCGTCATCAAGACTTCCGAAAACCCCTGAGTACATGTTTTGGGAAAAATTGGTGAAATTTTTGTAACTGTATCGTTCTACCCTTAAAACAATCCAAAATCAATACTTTTTACAACACTATCCAAAACACAGATGCCGTACACGTTATGAGTCAGGGTCACGTTGGTTTTAAACTGATTGTGACTTTTTATGCCAGAGTAAGGTGAAATGTTCCTCCAACAGTTATGACGCGATTAAAATTAGAAAGGGCTAATTATTGTCCTCGGCAGAATTTTCAGGAAAATGGTAATAATTCAATGGATTTTTCAATCGTAAAATAAAAAAAAATTATTTGACTAATATTTTAATTTTTGAATGTTAAGTAAAGTAGAAACTGGAATAATATTTAAAAAGAATGTTTGACAGTGAGATAGGGTGTGTGTAACGTGACTTATCAACTTCTAACTTTCAAAAATTTTTGATGTAAGTGGCATTAAATTCTTTCGATTAGTTACTATGTACGTACTACTCTCTATTTTCTAGTGATGGACAGTTCCGCTTCCGGGCAAAATTTGGAGTTCCGAATCCCGTTCCGAATTTTTGGAAAATTTTAATTCCGGTTTTGGTTCTGGGTATTTCGCAGCAGTTTGAAAAGCAGTTCCGGTTTCGGGCGAAATTCGGAATTCCGGATTTTTGGAAAATCTCAATTACGGTTTCAGGGGTTCCGCCCATCACTACTATCTTCTTATCAAATAAACCAACCACAATATTACTTTGCTTCAATTTTTCTTAAATTTATTAAAACGATAAATGCCAAAAAATTCAACATACTCACGTACCGCATAGTTAACACGCTTTCAGTAGATTGGCCTCTAGATGTATCAGTACCAATTTTAAAAATTTATTATAATTATTAATTTCTAAAAAATGGAAAACTACTCTTAAATACCGCCTCTTCACAAATATACAAAAATTAGCTTATTGGTATTTTTGTTCTAAATTAAGTACTGTAATAAAAATTTGTTAAAATCATTTTAATAATAAATCGTTTCCGCTCAAAATTTTAATCCTTTAGTTGTTAAATCTTCGATTTGATACTGCAATTTTCAAACAAGTTGTGTTTTGTATAAAATAAGTCAAAAAAATAAAGCATATCTTATTTGCGAAAAAGACATTTTTCGCAAAAGTTGATTATACTTCATTTTTATTATTTTCTTATGCAAATGAATTTAAACAAGTTTATTTTAACATTTTATATTCTAAATAAAACAGTTATTATCTTCAAGATATTCAAGGCATGTGGAATATTCTTTTGTTAACGTCAAGCATATCGGCAATACAAAAAAGTTTTATCCAAATTATTAAATGATAAAAACTGTGCTTAAACAACAGTACGGTACAGCTTCAATTACGTAATAAAATAATTTGCTAAATACAATACACTTCAACACACTATAACAATTTTCATACATTGAATAAGACAACTGCACGCTAATAAAAAAAAATCCCGTTTTTTTTTCATTTAATTCTACCAAAATGTTTTCACCTGCAAACAACAGAACGGACTGACATTAAACATTTTTTATTATTTTCTTATGAATAACATTTTAGATAAATTTTGTAAAAAGTAAAAAATTTGACATTCTTCAGAACACCACAATTAAAAAAAAACATAGGTATTGTAAACTTAAATTTAAAGTTTCCCTTTAGTTGGTTTGGGAAAACCAAACCACTTTTTCTGTCCATGACATAGTTGCTCACGTTAATTCAAGATAATACTTAATTTTAATAGTATTATGTGTTTGAAGAATGTCCAAAAATTTTATCGTTCCACGGAAGGAATTAAAATTGAGACTAAAGTTTACATTGTTGGATGACATCAAATTTATTCAATATTGTATTCATTGAATACTCAATAAAGTACTCATTCTGATTTCCCCTTCGGAATTTACACACGTTAACAAAAATGAGACGATAAAATATGATATTTTGACTTCAGATCAACAGGGAAGGGATACTGACATACTCTTTTTTGTTGAGTAAATGTTTTTTTTAATCAAAATCCTAACACGACAACTTCATTTTCCGACACTAAACAACAACGAAAGCGTGTGATCTGGCGTTCGTTCTTTAGATTCATTTTGAAATCGTTTTTGTCGGTCCACTAAAATTCTAATCCCTCTCAATGGTTTTTTTCCAAAATAATTCGAGATGGACCGGGACAAAAACGTAGTTTCTTATTTCATCCAAATTTCGATTATTTTTTTTTATTTCTGTTTTCCCCTGAATGGTGACACTGACACCCGTTCGCTACTTTTTCTTTATTATACAGTCAGTGGAGCGAAAATACCAGCGTTCATCACTTGATCAAGATTCCAATAGTTTTTTTTACGCCGAGAAAATTACAACGTTTTTAGTCGAAATTCTAAAATTTCTCCGCTCAATTTCCGATGACACCCGTCCGTCTATTTCCAGTGTTAATTGTACGGGTCTATCGAATCTTCGTCGTCAAACTGAGCTGCCGAGCTGTCCAGTAACAGCGACGGGTCCTGCGGGTAGTCAGCGGAATCCGGGATCATCTAAAAATTTATTTCAATTTATTATAAGACCTGTGAACGGTCTGGAAATGCCCCCCCCGCTTTATTTGGAGAATTCCCCCCCCCCCGGCCAAAAAATGAAAAAGTACCTAAAAATTATGGCGCCATTTTTGACCTATAATGACGCCATCATCTCGAATTTTTTGCAGTTTTTAGCTTATTTCAATGCATTTTAAGCCATTTTAGACCTATTTTTACCTTTTTTCCGCTTTTTTTGTCCTTTTTTCCTTTTTCCCTTCTTTTTTTCTTCTTCTTTTTTGTTTTTGTTTCTTTCTCCCCTGCTTGCCCCCGTTTTATTGCCCCCCGTTTCAAAAAAGTTGCCCCCTCTTTTTTGGAATTGTTCCCTCCCCCAATAAAACTTCGGGAGGGGGGGGGCAGTGCACAGGCCTGTTATTATTATTATTAGAACTAACAGTAATATTAACTATTAATTATTGTTTAGAAAGAAATAAGTTTTACGATATAATAATTTAAAAATAAAAATAGTTTCCGGAAGAAGGGTTGATAAACTAATAGTAATGTTTTCTGGCGCTCTGGAGCTACGGAGCTCTAGAGAACTTCTGAAATTTATTTTAATTTAATATTATTACTACAATTATAATATGTATAAAACATAGAAGAATGTCCGACGGTACGCTAAATTTTTTACCAAAATTTCGTTAGACATACCACAGGATCGTCCACCTCCAAATCTTCGTCTTGATCTTCGTCGAAATTTTCTTCGGAATTCACAGAAACAGGATCTTGTTCTGGCATTGCTGTCGTCTGAAATTTATAACACACACATGACAATTATAATTATTATTATTTAACAAATTTTAAAAAAAACATAATACTTTCTCTTTTTTAACGTAAATCCATCAGATATGGTTTAAACTTTTAAATTTACAATTTAGTTAGCGCCAACGAAACCTGTATAACTTCGCATCTTTAGCGTCGTAGTTTAAAACGATTTTTCAACAAGAAAACACAAAACGATTTTCACCGTTTTATACTCTTACACTAATTTTTTTATTGAAGTAGGACTCACAAATTAACACAAAAAAACAAAACAACAGTCACCAAGATCATGAAACTAAAAACCACTATTAGAGAACATAAACTAGGCACAAAAATGATGCAAAACTATAATACAAGACTTGAATCCGGAATTTTCCCCATAAGGTAAAAAGAAGACGAAAAAGTATAATACAAGAAAGCATTGAATCCGGAATTTCCCCCATAAGGTACATTTTGTTCGATGCACTTAAACAGCACGACAGCACAGAACAATAATTGACGAAAAAAAGGAGAATATAAGACTTAAATCAGCAATTTTCACCTTACAGTACTATATTGTTTGATGTGTTTAAAACACTACAGTACAGTATTTTCGAATAGTTACCCAAGTCCCCTTAAATTGTTCGCAGATGACACTAAGATTTACTGTTCATTTGCCAATAACTCGCCTGATTATTTCCAACAGTCGCTTGATTTATTTTGCGCTTGGTCCAATAAATGGCAGTTACGTATAGCATTTGAAAAATGTTCAGTAATATCTTTTGATGGTGTTACAAAAACTAATTACTTCTTTGGTAACGTACAGTTAAAAACAGTAGATAATATAAAGGACCTTGGAATTACAGTGTCAAATTCCCTAAAGTTTTCTCGCCACTGTAGCGAAATTGCAAAAAAGCTGCCTCCAGAGTAGCTTTAATTTTTCGTTCTTTCAGATCAAAAAATTGTAATATCCTTCTTAAAGCATATACCGTGTACGTGAGACCCATTTTGGAGTATGAAACACCGGTGTTTAACCCTTACTTACGAAAAGATGTGGACTGTCTTGAGAGAATTCAAAGGTGTTTTACAAGGCGCCTTTTTAAACGCTGTGGGGTTACTTACTCCAGTTATTTAGACCGCTTAAGCCAGCTTAAAATTGACAGTCTTGAAAAACGTCGAGTAATAAATGACCTCGTGTCATGCTTCAAAATAGTACGCAACTTTGTAGATATAAATTGTGATGAATTTTTTGTTCGTGACAATAGCAATCGTACTCGTAATAACGGTTTTAAATTGAAAAAAATAGAAAATCTTAGAATTGATGCAAGAAAACACTTTTTTTGTAACCGTGTGATAAACCTTTGGAACGACTTGGACATTTCAATTGTAAACTCCAAAAACCCTAACGCTTTTCGTGTTAAGGTTAAATCACTTGATAATATGTTTTTATCTCGATATATTCCTAATAAAAATTATTTTTACTAACTGTTTCTAACCGTTATTAACCCCGTGCATCTTAGGTATATTATTAACTAGTAGTGTGTATATATATGTAAACTCATTTTCACAATATACTTATGTAACTTTACCTAACCATGTTTTTTTTCTCTTTTTTGGTGTATTTTTTACATTCACAATAAGTGTTTTCACCCTTGTACTGTGACTACCTTGTGAAATAAAATGTTTAATGTTTAATGTTTTTTAATAATCCGTGCCATTCTTGAAAATAATTACCCAAACGGGACCTGCAAAAGCTCACCTGCATAAGTTCCTCTTTCAGCCTGGCCAGCTGTTCGTTGAAGCGCTTTTCCAAAATCACCGCGCACTGGTGCACCCCGGAGTCCTTGGGGTTGAACAGCCGCGCGTTGTCGAATATCTTCCCGATATCCAGGATAAAATCGCTGAGGCGGTGATAGTCCAGGCTGCCCAATTTCTTCTCCACTGTGCTCAGATCTGAAAAAAAAATATTCAACAATTTGATTACCAATTTTTTTATCCACTATAAACATTTTACTCTACCAACAATGTTTTTTAATGATGGGCGAAACTGCGGAATCCTCGGAACCGGAAATGAGATTTTCCAAAAATCCGGAACAGAAACCAGAATTAAGATTTTTCAAAAATCCGGAACAGGAACCGGAATTCCAAATTTTGACCGGAACACCCGGAACCGGAACTGCCAAATGTTTTCTATGATATTTACCAATTTATTTGATCAGAAAATGCCACTCATGCGACGATAGTCCAGGTTGTCCAAGTTTCTACTGTACTAAGGTTTTGTTCATTCTACTGTACCAGTTTTTTTTGATGAAACACAAATGTGTTTGACAAAGTGTCTTAGGGGATTTATAGCCCCCTATACTTCACCGCATAGGTGGGCACGGGGTGGTTATACCCTTCCCCCAAAAATCTTGATTATAAACGACATCCCCCCTGAAATTTGGGGGTACCCCGGACTCCCCCCTAAAATTTGGGGGGGTCCCAGTACTAAAAACGCTAAAAATGGGGTATTTGAGGTATACCCCAAAAAAAATTTCGGGACACCCCCCCCCAATTTCGGGGGTCGGGTATACCCCCCAAAATCCTGGAGGCTGCCCACCTATGCTTCACCGTGTTGAGATTTGTGAAAATAAACCTGTCTCTAACGTTTTAGTCAGTGGTTTACCAGTTTTGTAAAACATTACCCATTTCCGGAAGGCTGCCCAACTATGGTTGTAATATTGCATTCTAATACCATAAAAGGATACAACAAGCAATTTTTTTAGGAGACTAAATAGTCGTTACTACGGCAAAATGAGCCACTGTCATTATAAAATACAAGTGCCTGTGACTCATTCTGTAGTTAATAGGGTCCTGTTTTAAATTTAAAATGAGTCACAGACACATATTCAGACGTGTGCACTGCCCCCCCCCGGGGGTTAAAACGGGGGGGGGGCAATTCCAAAATGGGGGGGGCACGGGGGGGCAACTTTTTGAAACGGGGGGGGGGGGGCAATAAAACGGGGGGGGGGGGCAAGCAGAGGGGAAAGAAAAAAAAGAGAAAAAAAGGAGAAAAAAAGAAAAAAAGAAGGGAAAAGATGATGGCGTCATCATAGGTCAAAAATGGCGTCATAATTTTAGGGTACTTTTTCATTTTTTGGCGGGGGGGGGCAATAAAACTGGGTGGGAAGGCAAATCCTCCAATAAAACGGGGGAGGGGGCATTTCCAGACCGTGCACAGGTCTGCATATTTTATACGTACGAACTGTGGCTTATTTTGCCGTAGTAACGACGAAATAGTCGTTAATATGACACAATTAGTCAAAAACGTCATAAAATATTCCGTCGTTACTC
>JASAMX010034521.1:0-40441 GCA_030248175.1 Microlaimidae sp. YZB2_3
TGGCGGAAAGTACGCCCTTTTTGATTGTGAGAAGTTAGTTGTAAATCAGGTTTTAGGTGGTTTAATGCGGACACTTTAGAAAACTGTGGACCGTCAATACAGTAATTGATTTTACAATCAAAGTTACTTTGATCAAAAGATTTTGTGAGAAAATCAACGGTTTTTCTTAAATTACAATAGGTTTCATTCAAGCAGACCACCATTAACAACTTCAAAGTTAGATTTGGCACGGTTTTTAAGATTAACGGTTTTTTTCTTACGAAATTAGATTTTCAATAGTTAAACGTATTTAATTACAGATATTTTAATTACCAAAGATTTTATTTTTTATATTTACAATCATATTTATAAAATACGTATTTTTGATTAAGTGATTTTAAGATTTAAATTTTTTAAACATGCGTATAAATGCAACATTAAATGGTTCATGGGAGAATGTACCAAACATACGCAGACAATAAAATATTTTTATTTTGCGCATGTGCACAAAAATAAATATGAATAAATAATTTTAAGCAGGCATCTCCATAGCAAAAAGGTTTTCTGAGGACAATAATTATTTGAACGTATGGCCACCGTTGAATTCTATACACTGGTATAATATTGTTATATGAATCTACCAAACTGTCAGTGATTATTATGCATATCACTAGTTTGCTGATCTTGTGTGTCATCATGAGTACCATGATGATTGGTACTCAAAATATGTTTTATGGAGTGATCATTGACTAGATGATAGTGGTTTGATTTCTGATTGACTCTAAGTGCTGAATGCTAAAAGCAAATCATAACACCCGAATAATTTTTTTTTTTGAGATTCATTTACATTATTAGTAGGATATACTATATACAACATATTTTTAATGGACCTACCTAGCATTACAAAAATTTGGGTCCGCGGCCCCGCCGCGAAATCAGAATTCGTTATGAAACCAATAATTTTTACCAAATTTTTTCGGAAACCGGAGATTAAACAATTATATTAAAACAATTTCAAGTATTTTGTCGTTAATTTTTGACCATTATTTAGAGCTATATTAAGCGTAACTAAGGTTTCTCATATGTAAATTTTTTTTGGTTAATCAGAAAAAAACGCTTTGTGATGCTAAATTAAATACACAAAGATCACTAAATATTTTCAAGTAGATTTTTTATTTGTATATAGTATTTCCAGTTTTAAAAATAACACAAAAAATGCATTTTATATGAGAGAAACTTTGTTTCGTGGTGGGACCGCCGATCCAATTTTTTATGTCCATAATAAATAAATTGTAAAAAAATAAAATGTTACTTTAAGTTTACAGTGAGTAATTCGGTTTTAAAATGGAGTCGCCGTGTGCGGAAACGCTAACTAATTACAGCTGTCAGTTTCTTAATTTGTTTCGAAAGTTCTGATGTATCATTGAACTATTTGTTATTTTTCGTTACTCTCAAGTAAAAAAAAAACTATTCGTATAATAGGTCCAGGGACGAAAAATCTCAGTGTTTAAACCTGTTGTATTTCAAATATCGATCATGATCATTTGAGTAGTCTGGGCGTTGCAAGATATTACACATTTGTTTTTCAAAATTTAAACACGCCGGAGTGCAACTAGACGCCCTGATATAGTAACAGTACAGTTTAAAACTGTTTAAAAAATTGAGAATAAAAAAGGGATGTTGTGAAAAAATAATACTAAAACAAACAAAATTTAACCTTTTTAAAAAAATTTTCCTTGCGGATTTGCTCGATATTCTCAAAATATCTTTTAAAAACATATTTCAAACTTTTAAATGAATATTTAAAAAACGAATACTTAAACGTTTTTAATTATAACTATTGGAAAAGGTACAAAAATTGAAAAACAGAATTCAAAAAAACATGACAACGAAACCAGAAAAATCCTTATTGTTATGTGCTTTCTATGTTGTAAGATAGTGATAGCTTTCAGGAAGGTCCAGTTTTGGACTTGATGCGCAATCTATTATTTATAAAAAAACAGTAAAAGCCAAATATAAAATCTAAGATCGTGAAGAGCCATGCGAGTCACAGTATTACCGTATTACTTCCATGTAAAGCAATGCTTTACACCTCAAAATTATTTGTTACTTAAATATATTAAAATGCTGTGTTTTTTTATTTTCAAGAATTTTTTTTTTCAAAAACAAAAAATTTTTAAAACTTCCGCGATTATTATAACTTCGATCTTACACTACTCAATCAAAAAATATCTTTATTTCTGCAATAGTTTTGCCAGATGAAAACCGAAATTTTATAATAGCAGGAAGTATATTATAAAATGGTTATTTGATAATTTAATTATTTTTTTGCAGTTTTTTAAAACTATAAAAAATTTAAGAATATTTCTCTTCCAGGACCAGCTAGAGTGAAAGCGTTAAACAGCCATTACAATATTTATTTCATAATATTATTGGTTTCTAACGAATTTTTTACTTATTATTAAATTATGTTTTATTAGCTACTGAATAATTTTTCTTGTTTAAATTTTTTTCTGAAAAACTGAATACCTTTCTGGTTTTTCTTTTTAAGCGATATTATTTGTTTTGAAAGCTTACTACGTTTTAACAATAAGTTGAAAACAGAGGTGTGAAAATCACTGCATATATTCAAAGTCTCATTATTAGTGCTGTTTGCAGAAACTATTTGATCTCTTCAGTTAGCAGAAAATGCATTCAATATTGCCACACTTTTCAATGTTGACTTTCTGAATACTCTCAACGCCACTCATTGTTAATGTGCAGATGGCGGCAATATATATGAGTACAATAGAGGTTAAAAGGGAGTGACCAGTAAAAAGGTTAAATTTGTAAAATTATTACGCTATAATAATTTTTCCCGATTTTGAATTCAGTTCAATTAGACTCAATGTTAAAACTGAATTTTCAATAAGCTTATAGTGACTTAAAACTAAAAAAATCTCAAAATTCAGTTAAAAATTATCTTTCAAAACATATTTACGTTTTTAGCGAAAAAAATCTTATTCACCTTTAGATATATGCTAATCTAGAAATTCTTTTCATACTTATATGGACCTATGTGTACGGGCATAACAAAATGGCATTTTATGTATCGTCGCAAAATAATAATTCGTCACAATTATATTTTTAAAGATTTTGTGGTTTGCGTGCAAAATACATGAATCTTGCATAATAAATAGTGCGGTTTTTTTAGCGTGTAACTAATTGATTGTTTAAAGTTAAAGTATTTCTTCAAGTTAATAACATAATATAAAAAAACAATTTTTAAACACCAGTGCGATTTAATCGAGGTCGCAAAACAAAAACAAGGTTAACCAGAAAATGATTCAAAGGATTACTAAGTAAGCTCTATTATGAGAGATATCCACACTGTTTTTAAAATTAAGTAATGAACTTGATGAAACTTTGTTTTTCATAAGGTCAATTCCATGTAGATACGATTCTACTACTAAATTAAATGGTTAAATAATGGTTATTTATAAGTTATATTCAGTTTTTGACTTTTACCATGAAACCCGAATAGTACCTAAAGGACCCTTGCCTGATTGTCTTAATGACTTTTAGATAAAGTTATATTTTTCAAAGATGCGTCTGGTTTTTTCTTCAGGTGCGAGATGAAAGTCCCCAGTAAAAACTAAATCTATTCCAAAAGTCACATTTATTTTTGATTAATTTTCGTTTTGTTTCGGTTATAAAATTTTGTTATGGTAAGGTAGATCTATTAAGCATAATTTTAAAATGAAATATTTTTAAACCAACTGAAATATGAGTTTGAAGCAAGTTTCAGTTCATAATTTTTGTTACCATTTTAACTTACATATAATTTGCAAATTTCTTTGGGAAACTATAGTTTAAGTTTGTAACCTTAATTTAATGTTAACAGTCAATTTTCTATAAATTGAGTTTTTATCTTATGTTATTGTTCTTAAATTCAGATGGTTATTCAAAGTTAAAAGTTGATCCTTTAAAATTTATTATTGTACATGGTAAAAAACTTAAATGCATAATTTTTTTAAA
The DNA here is from genome assembly GCA_030248175.1 of Microlaimidae sp. YZB2_3. NCBI lineage: Eukaryota > Metazoa > Nematoda > Chromadorea > Desmodorida > Microlaimidae > Microlaimidae sp. YZB2_3. The sequence goes on from JASAMX010034521.1 coordinate 3,997, forward strand.
TTTTAATGAAACGTACATTGATTTGTGAATGATTAAGTAAATAATGACTGATAAAAATAAGATTGCTGCAAAACTAAAAAATCTATTCAAATTTTCACAGTTTTAATTGTTTATACTATATTTATAATTATTAATAGGTAAACGTTTTTTAAAAATAAATTAAGAACCAAAAAAAACTACAGCAAAATATAGATTTGCGGAGAGCGGCTGGTTTCATTCATCTTTTCTCAGACCAGAGATCCCCGCTTTTAACAACCTGTCACTAAATTGTGTACTCTGGTCACTACGCTAAGAACGTAAGGTAAACACGAGAGTGGCGGGGGCTCAACCTCTCTCCACTCTATGTAACAGTTGAGATTTTTAAAATTTTTTTTCAAAATCAAAAAGAAGTAAAAACAAAAAGCTTTATTAGTCTGTTAATTGCATCTTCCATCTTTTTCTAAAAATATGAACTTTGCTGTGAAGACCTATACCTAGTCGCTGCATTAAAAAATTAATATTTCTCTGCTACAAAACAATTGTATTTTTTTGCGCGAATAAACTATCATAAAAATCAAATTTCTGCATGCTCATGCAATTGAGTGGATTACCAAAATTATAAAAAAGCTCTCAAGTGGATGATTTTACGCAGGTTTTAGTTTTACAAGTTGCAATCTTCTTATGTTTTTTATGTTAGAACATGAATGAAAATGCAAAATGGTTTTTGGCTATACTCTACATATACACACAGGAAATCACAAAAAAACGTATAACACCACACATAAACACACACTTACACACACAAAACACAAGAATCGAGTAATAAAACTATTACTGCCAGTAAAATAACTTAATTATACCAAAATATTAAATTTTTTGGGAGCATGGATCACAAATTTCGTTGATATCTTAATGCCGGCGCCCTGACTTTTTATTATAATTTAATATGTATAGGCATCCACTCCTGCATTCGGCTTGTTTTCTAAGTAGTTTAGCTCCTCCTCCTCCTACTTTCTATTCGGCTTTGAGTATGAGTCAGATTTTGTATCAGTCTAACTGCGTCCAATATACCAGAGGCACAGGTTTAAGAACTATGCTTGCATGGAACAAAAAGTTTTTTTAGTTGTTTGTACATTAGTTGGTATTGTCTGAGTCTTAAAGTTTTTTTCAGCGTGTTGAGTTTATTTTTTTACCCCTAAGACACTTCCAACACCTTTTCTTAAGCCCGCGGGGCGAAAACGTATTTCGTAGTAGTGAAAAGCAAACAAAAGCGACGCATAAATGAGCGGGTTTTCGGATGCTATTCTTTGCTTTTCCACCAGTCTCAAAGCATACCTGAGCCCTTAAAACCTGTACGATCGACTAGCTGGCTTCTGAGTCGCGCTAAAATTATGCAGCACTTCTTTTTTGCATTTTTCTTCTTAACTTTTTCTTTTACATTGAAATTCCAGTTTGAATTGGGGACTGACCAAAATGTTGGGCGTTTGGCTTTAGTTTATTAAAGCAATTGCAAAATTTTGTGCAATTAAAATGTATTTATCAAATAACTTTTTACCTCAATATATTTTAATTAATTTTTAAAGGTTTAGATGTTTAACTTCATGCTTTATTCAGCTGGTAATTTTATAAATGAATCTTTCAGCATATTACTAAAAGTTTTAAAAGATTTGTCCAGCTTAGCTGCCGTTAGCCTAGGCAAAGGAATTTTATAAACGCATTACATCAGAGATGCAAGTTTGTCATTTTTAATTTCACATAAAACTAGTGATTATAAATATTTTATATACATTTTACCATGGGTTTTGGGATCAGGCTTAGGTGGACCCTGATTCAGGTTTCAGCTTTGTGTCTTTTAGACCTTTGGATGTATTTTCCCTGTTTTTTCCGCATCTTCGTCACGCCACCATGTTATTTTTGTGTTTTTTTTTTTCAAAAAAAAGCGCCCACAATAAACTCTTGACAGAAAAAATATCGAATAAAAATTTAAATAATACAAAAAACACAACAAAACTAACAAGAATCCCGAAATCGAATTAAAAATTTTAGTCTATGAATGTCACATAAAAGCAAGAAAAGTATTGATTACTTCAGAGGTTTTAAATACGGTTTCTGTTAGTGTTACATTCTACGAACTTTGATTTACTTTGAAGTAAAAATCAATAAATAAAGCATTTGCAAACTTTTTTCCACCTAATATTTTATTCTAATTATTAACCATATTTTCAAAATGTTATAATTTTCCCAGTATTTTGCCCAATCTTTCCTGAAGTCATGTGAAAAAATTTTAAAATTAGAGCTGAAATTGGCACACAAAAACGTCGTATTCAATACACGTTGACGTATCCACAACCACTAAATATTACACAAAGTAAAAATCAATAAATAAGCTTTTATCATTGATACCTGTTTTTAAACAGTTTACATGTAAAAAGTTAAAAAAAATAAACAGCCAAAACCAACTATATATAGAAAAACCGAAAACCAAAGAAAAACCCTGACTTTCAAAGACAAACAAAGAAAACCAGAACCCTACTGCCAAAGACAAAAAAAACGTTCATAAAAAATTATAAAAGCGTATCTTGGTAAAGGCAAACAAAAACAACAACCAAACAGCCAAAACCCTTATGCTTATATTAGCATTACGTACTGAAAGTATATGCACTGTTAAACATTTTAAATTATTATTTTGGCAGAAGAGTGGATTTGTATAACATTTATACGTGATTAGCCATTAGCTGCTTGTTGCACAAAAATGATTATGGTATAAATAAACCATTCCATATTTAAATCTTTTTAACTCGATTTTACGACAAAATTTACTCGACAGGTTTTCCTAAGTCTAAACCTGCGTAATCCTCCTAAGCCTAAGCAAAGCTTAAAAAACAACCTAAACTTTCGCCGCGTAGTCATTTGATAAATTTTAGGTTGTTTTTAAAGCTTGGCTTAACTTAGAAAGCTGTTGAGTAAAATTTGTCAAGTAAAACCGAGTTAGCCTTAAATCTGACATAAGGCTTGGGAAGTGCGTTTGCGTGCGTGACTTCCGTAATATGTGGGTAGTCAAAGTGGGTTCCCAATCTTCTGAATGGGAGTTTCGTTTGCGTACATTGCGGTGTCTACTATTTTTAAATAAGCATTGTTTATCCCATTTCTGAATGGGAAAAATTTAATTGCTAACGTTTTAGCCAATACTCTTTTTTTAAAAACTGTGTAATTTACATTATATTGCAGTGCCCCAGCTGAATAAACTGGTTTTTTGTGTGTTGCGCAAAAAGCGTTTCTGTTTACATTCAAAAAACAAAGATAGACATTTATAATTTTAAAAATTTGGCTATATGTATTTTACTCATAAAGTTATTCTTTGAGCGTAAACTTTTGCACGTCTTATATCCTTCTTATAAGGATCGGTGTCATTTTGAAAATGAGACTAATTGAGCGTGAAAATGCGACAAACTCCCCGTTGACAATATTATTGTCGAGATGGCTCTGGATCGGACGTTAAATTTTTTCGCGATTCGCGACCTATTCCCTTGTCCACTCTTCTGTATATTCGGATTGAAACATTTATCGCGATGAATACATAAAAACTTAGTATATAAACGAATTTGGATTTATTAACTCGTGTCCAAACTCCTCAATTCATCTATTTCGGACAACTATAACGACTCTGTCCGTCCGCAATACGGGAGTTTTATTAATCTACTTATAGGAAATGTGATTAAAATAAAAAGTTTATTACGAATTAATGCTATTTTATAAGAATCTAAGATTTATAGTAAAATAAACTAAAAAACAATGTTACTGTTTATTTTTTAATAGTAAACTATCGAATTTATTGCAATACACAGCGAGTAGTTAAAAATTAAAAAAACCATATACATATTCACCTATGATTTATATTTTGTTTTGAAAAGGGGGGATATCGTGAATGCAAAAAGTAATCACAAGATATACACTTGCAACACACAGCTTTAAATGATGATATTTTTGTTAGTAAAAAAAGGTCATTCGCTAGGAAACCCATAATGAATAGATGTAATAACGGGTAAATTTACAAAACAAATAAGCAGAAAATGTCATTTGATAAGACAAATAGGCTTCGTCGTGACTGACGTCTGTCACGATAGTAATATTCAGAATTAGTACATTTTTATAATCACTCATAATTTCAAAAAATACATGTATTCGTAAAATTTATGTATATTTTGTTTTTGGCAAAACAAAAATAAAAATACAAAATGCAAAATTTTGAAAGTTTCAAACATAAAAAAATAAGAAGGAGAATTTATGTATATTTTTGTTTTTGGCAAAACAAAAATAAAAATACAAAATGCAAAATTTTGAAGGTTTCAAACATAAAAAAATAATAACGGAGTTTGCTAAATAAAACCTTTTATTTGCAAATTGTTATATTCTTCTGCGTTTATAATCAACCAATTTCATTTTTTTTAATCGACCAAAGTCACGTAAGAAACAAGTTGCATACGGTTTGTTTGAAAAGTGCGTTTGCAACTGTCGAAGCATTTTAATTTTTTGTTGGACAATTGTGCCAAAACTACTGAACGTACTATTACTACATAAGCATCATACAGAACGCACCAATGAGCTGCGTGCCAACCATGCTTTTGCAAATTATTTCTTACGTGACTTTAGCTGTTTGCAAATATTATTTAAAAATCAGTTAAATAGTTAAGTTTAAGCTTCTCGAAACTTGTATTAGAAAAATGCTGACTTCGATGATTAGTAGTGTTGTTTAAAAGAGTTACTTTTACTTTAACTTAGCTAATAAAAGTAACGGATTTTGGATTACTTTTACTTTTACTCAACTTTTAAATTTCACTTAGTTTTACTTTTACTCTTACTCGACTTTTTAAATTTCAAGTTTTTTACTTTTACTCTTACTCGGATTTTTACCTGGAAATAGTTAAATAAATTTTAATAAAATTTAAGTAATTTTAACGAGTAGATTTTCTAAGGGCTTGTTGTAAAAATGAGTTGCATAAAAATAAAAAAATTTTAGCCGCTCATACGCTAAAAACCATTTATTTATACCAAAAAACATATTTAAATGAAAACTTATGCATAAAATTAGCAAAAAACTTTGGAACGAAATTCTGGAACCCTACAAATCGGTGTTTTACCCCGTTTCAATTGCTTTACTTAAATTAAAATTTTTTAAATTACTTTTAGTTTTTCTAAAATACCTAATCAAAAATCATTACTCTTTACAATGATTAGCAATATTTAATCTAATAATAATAATAATCTAATAATACTAATGATTAGCAATATTTAATCGAATATTTAACAATAAAGCGATAACTTATTTAATAGCAATAGTTTATTTTAATCATTGTTTTATCAAATTTTATGATTTTCTCATAGAAATGTCAATTTTTTATTTTTAAATTTAACTAATTTTTATATAATTTTTTAAAAAGATGGAAATTTTGCGTTTTATTCGTTTTTTCTTAAAACGTCATAACCACTCAATTTTGATTGATCCTATGATGTTTCCATAAATTTTTACATGATCTACTAAATTTATTTTTTCTATAATTAAGTGATAATACACACAAACAACACAGTACGAATTTCCCTATTCATATCTTATTAATTTGCGGAAATTAAAACAAATGAATATAAAATCAGACTTTAAATTGTATCAGAGTCTATTAACTGTTTAATAATTGAGTACGGGGTCCTTAGAGCCGCAAATGGCAACTTGGAGGCATTGGAAATTTTTGGCAACTTGGAGCCGCAAACAATGGAACTTGAAGCCCTTGAAAAAATAGTTTTAGGCTTAGATTTAGGCTTCGCTTAGGCTTAGTATAGGTCTTAGTGATTTTTTTCTCTTGGCTCCAAGTTCCCAACCCACGACTCCAAGTTCTCCAATTATGGTTTCAAGTTCCTATTTTTGGCTCCAAGTTATAGTTCTAAGTTCCCTCGGCTCCATTGATCATAAATCGATAATTGTTGGTATTCTATTTAAAACATACCTTTTTGAAAATTAAAAACTGGCTTTAAATTCATTTTATGATGATTCATTTAATTTATTAAACAAATATAATTTTAAAAAAATTTTTCTTTGCTTTATAGAGTGTTTTACTTCAATTAGTTGAAACATTATTGTATCATTTTAAAGATACACCACTATTTAGTGCGATTTAGTTTTATTACAAATTACTGCGATTTAATTTGTACTCGTTTTTTGTGACAGAAATAACAAAATTTAAATACTAACATGATTTAATTATTGCTGATTAAAATCTTATATAAAGATGTAACTAATATTAAACTTTGCAATGTAATAAAAACCTATTGTTACATTTTTTTTGTCCTTTACTCAAAGGTTAAGCTTGTCCTTACTTCATAATTACAAAAACACATTTTATATCTTTTATTTTCAACTACATGTTTAAATAAAATAATTTTAAGACTAAAGTCTTAAAATTATTAATATATATAAACACTTTTAGTTTAAAAATGATGTATTTTTCTTTTTTGTTTTTAAGATTTTTGTCATGTGTATTAATGGTGTTCAATAATTTCGGATTTGCACTATTTTTTTTAGTAACAGCATATTTTAGCTGCAAATTAGTGATTTACTGCCATAATTATCATGCTCGGAAACAAAGCTCGTCTCGGAACTCTGTAGCCCTGTCCCTTAATGATTAATCTAAATATCTAAAGGAATCTAAAAGTTAATTTATTTTAAGTGATTTATTTTAACGTTATATTATGTTTATAGTATATTTCAACTACATTACATTAGCTTTCAAATACGAAAAAAATTTGCTTGTCCAATGGATGCTCACATGTTTTGCAACCACCTACTTTTAAACGGATTTTTGATTACTTTTACTTTTACTCGACTTTTGAAATTTCAATTACTTTTACTTTTACTCTTACTCGACTTTTGAAATTTCAAATACTTTTACTTTTACTCTTACTCGGATTTCCCTCTGGAAATACTTAAATTAGTTTAAGTAAAATTTAAGTAATTTCAAGGGGTAGATTCCTTATGGGCTTGTTGTAAAGTAAATGGCAGAAGATAATTTTTTAAGCCACTAACACGCTAAAACCATTTAGTTTGACTAAAAACTTATTAAAATGATAATTTATACATACAATTAGCAAAAAACTTTGGAACGGAGCTCTGGAGCTTTAAAAAACCGGTGTTTTGCTCCGTTCCAAAATTACTTTTATTATACTTTTACTCTTACTTTGCTTTAAAAAATAGGTCTTACTTTTACTTTCACTTTACTTAAATAAAATTTTGACCATTACTTTTACTTTTACTTAACTTACATTAAAAAATTACAAATTACTTTTACTCTTACTTTACTTAAATTAAAATTTTTCAAATTACTTTTAATTTCACTTAAAATAATCCAAAATTAATACTTTTTACAACACTAATAAAAAAGCATCAGAATCACGACAAAAAATTCTGGTTTTTTGATCTTGCAGAGTTGTGGTACTTAATTGGAAAAAATAAAAAAAATCATCGCTTTCCATCGCAGTTTATTTTAATAACTATCCGAAAACGATTATAGGTGGTTTTCAAAATTAATAGAATGAACGCATTAGCAAAAAAATTACCGTATAAAAAACCCCGTTTAAAATGTCAATTTGATAATCATGCTTGAGATTGTTATCTCAAGCGGAAATTTAACAGAACATACTAATTTATTACAAGCATTCAAAACAAACGATAAGTATTTGGTTCCAAGGAATGTATTTTAATTCTGTAATAATTTCCAATGGTGTTTTAATAGTTTCTATTTTCTGCAGATGAGTTATGCAAAGCAAAAAAGCGTTGCGAAAAAAACACATTATTTTTTACAATTTTATTTTAACTTCTAAAATTTAAACATTTACAACCATTTTTTACTAAAAAAACTAAATTCCAAAGTTAAAAATGCATTTTTTGGTTTATTTTTATTTTTTTATTATTTGTTTTTCTGTTGTGATATAATTCGTCGTTTGTTTGTGTTATTCTCATTTTTTTGCGCTAAAATTGTTTGGCATTGTTCTACTGCGATTGTCAGTTCGGTATTTAAAAATCACTTGCAAGTACTGGCTATTCAGTATAAAGTATATTTAGTTGTTTTTCAATGGGGGTATTCTGGTTTATGTAATCCGTGAATTATTGTTGTCAGATAAACTGGAAAAACTAAGTGTAACAATGACATGTTCAAGAATTACCATATATAATTGAGTTTAATAACCATTTAAATTTTAAATTTTACAAAATTAATGTAAAAACTCAAATGCTACCTATGATATTTATTAAAATCATATAATCTAAGTCCATCTCACTCATACTTTACACGTTAAAAAACAGAAAAAAAGTTAATTTTGTCAAAAAAAAAACACTTGTAAAAAAATGAGCAAACAAAAATTAAGTTATTTTTTATATAAAAGACTATTTTATGGTTGAAAAGTGCTGCCAGATAAGAAGAAGATTAATTGACATATACAAAAAAACTCCCGCCTGCGCATCCTGTCAGTCATGATAAAATATACAAACTTCTCGTTACAGTGGGGATCTACTTGTAAACACTAAATTTATTTGGTTAGTCTAAAGCTTGGAAAAATAGTAAAAACATCACATCACATAATATTTCTTGCACACAAAAATTTATTTTATATTGATTAAAAATTGGTTAAATACAATGCTAATAAGATTTTAAAATTTTTCAAGTGTTGCAATTAAATTGGCTAAAAATCCACAAAGCTATGTATTTAAAAAAAATATTAACTATTTTATTTGGACTATGTTAAAAAATTTGAACTATGTTCCCTCAGTTTAAATAGAAGTTGTCTAGACAAAATTTTCCAAAATAAAAAAAAAATAGTTGGGATTTGACTAGGAAATTAAATCTGGCGAAAAAAAATAGGCACATGTTTTGTACTACCGCCAACATTTAGGAGCCTAAACAGCAATCGACACCATGAAAGATATTTTATTTGATGATTATTATTATTTTGTGATGTTCAGGATAATATTAATTTCTAGAATGATGCTAAGAATGATACTTTTGATGATAATATAATGATACTTTTTTACGTTTGGTTTTGAAGACTGAAATTTTTTTAAAGTGTGAAAATTGTTGATATTTAGAAGTCCAACAAACATATTCAATTCCACTAACATTTAGAGACCACAAAAACAATCTCGATCAGTGAAGATTTTTAATTTGATCATCATTATTTTATGATATTATTTATCATTATTGTTAACATATTCATTATTAATTATTGCTTAATATTATTTAAGTTTTTAAATTGAGAAAATTTTAGGTGCTACAGAATTCGAAGGCCAAGTTCGAATAAAAAGACAGACGGACGCAGAAGAACCGTACAGGTTAAGTTTAACACCAAAATTACCAAAATTGTCACTTTTTTGGTTTAATATGGCCTTATTTATTTTGTAAGTATACTAAGGGCCGGTTCACACCGGAGTGGCAGCTGATAGGTGACGCACAGGGCACACAGTTTACACCGCAGCAACAATGAGAGTGTAATGATGTAAACGCGCGCGTTCACTATCAGCTATTAGCTGCCACTCCGGTGTGAACACTAAGTGTTTCAAGTTATTTAAAAATGATATAAAATATTGTTAGAATTTTTTCTGTCAGAATAAGTTCTCTTATTAACTATTATTAGAACCTACATTTTTAGTCTTATACCTAAAAATGGTTTCAAATTTTTACAATTTTCTAAAATTTTGCCTTTAATTAAGTATTTGCTACAACAAATACAAAAAATAGATTTTATTACTTTAAATTATAACTTCAAAGCAGAAGCTGGTTTTTAAATAGTTGTACAGGTTTTTTGGCTTAGTAATAGAGTGTTTAAACTTAACCGCCTGATAGCACGATAACCGTGGAATGGCAAGGGTTGCACAAGACTGTAGACTCTGAGGGCCAGAATCGGGTCAAAGGGTTTCGCGTGGAATATAAACCAAAGGATTCTAAAATATGGAAAACCTATCCAGAGGTAAACTTTCTTATATTAAAATTAATTGTTAAATTTAGAAATTTGTATTTTTTTCTGGTTTTAAAGAAAGATTTAAACAGTTTTTTAGTAAACCATTGCAATGTTAGACAATTAGGAAGCGATTTGTTAATGTTTATTGCAGTATTTTAACCATCATCATTTTGTATTTAGCGCATTTATGTAGAAAATCCAAATCCCTAATTTTGTTTAAAAAAGCAAAAAAACTGTCAATAGTCAAATTCCTATATAGCCCAAACTCACTACTCCCTTAATACTAAACCGATTGAGCTGAAATATTGTAAAAATGGTGTAGCATCGGTGTGGAGAACTCCAAATACCAAATTTGTAGCAGGTAGGTTTGGTATTAATAGAACAGTTCGGTTCGGGCGATAAAAGAATTTAATATGTGAAACTGCTGATTTAAAACCCTAAACACACTTTGTCCAAAGTGTCCAAAGGGTAAAACAAACGTTTTATTAAATTTAAAAAGATTATAAAATCTAAGAAAATTTTTTGAATTAAAAAACTTTTTCTTAAATGATGCTTTATTTTAGCTTATTCGGTCGGTAGGACCAAACCATCAATATAGATTGAATATCAGAAATGTTCCAGGGGATACTACGTATTCTGTCAGAATAGTGGTATGCTAGTTTTTGCACATTTTCACCCTTGGACCACAACAGATTCGTTGCGCCAGTTTGAAACTATTAAAATTAGAAACTTTTTAATATTTTTTAACTTGTAGGGGATTTGACTTAATTTCGGCCGGCCTTAATATCGGCCACAAATTTAGGGTATTAGAAAATTGATTAATTTTTAAAACACAAAGGAACTAGCACAAACATAACTGGATTAACGTTGAATAAAGTGTTTTTGCAAAAGTTTGTTATTTTTCTTATTCTGCATTATCAACATTTTCATACAAAAAGTGAATTTTTTGTGATTTTCTTAATTTTTGCTTTGTGTTTAAACTGCATCAAATTTAGAACGAAGCACTATATAACCTTAAAATATCTTCTATTTAAGGCTCGAAATTGTTAATTTTCATGTTTTGATCTTTTCTTTAAAATCACTTTCCAACGCGTTTAACTAATTGCGCATTTTAAAATTCCGTTAATTTCGGCATCTTAAAATTTAGGTGAAAGAACCTGCCGTTTTTTACTGTTTTTAAATACCATCGTACTACCGTATTTATAAAATTTTTTTTTGCTCGATTGACTTTTTTTGACGTTTTTTAAGCCAAAAATAAAAATTCAACAAAAAAAATACAGGTTATTAAAACTTGTTTTTTTAAATTTCTAACATAATTATATGAAGTCTTGCTAATAACTATTAAAGTTTGCAAACGAGAAAAAATTAAGTTATATGTACAAAGAACAATACCTAAGAATAAATTTGCGACCTTTAAAAATTTTTATTGTTCAGTTTGGCAATAGTTATAGCCAGTTTTTTTCTAGGTGGCCGAAGTTAATTGTTCGCCCCTTAATTTCGGTCACTATAAAAAAAAACATTAAACCTCCACTGATCTTTAAGTGTAACAGAAATTTAAAAATTTTGCACTGGAATAACAAAAATAGTTATCGTTTTATTTTCAGATCAGATTTTGGGTCGATTGGAAAAACCAAAAAAACTTATCTAGAAAAAATAAAAAAAGGTGGCCGAAATTAAGTTAGCTACCCTACAGTTAGAAACACAGTAATACAATACAAGTAAAATCTGAAAAAATGAAAATAATGTAGAAAAATATGAACGAAATAGCTTTAGTTATATTTCTATTGTCTTAAAAATTATCAATGAGTGGAATCGTAACCTTGAAACTCCTGTGTAATAAGCAAGTTTAAAAACACTGAATACAGTTTAGGTCATTATTAAAAAGAAATTGTAGAAAAGTTTTTGGAAAAATAGGAAAAAAATAAAAAAATTAATACGCTTTATTTTGACGTGAATACTATAACAAGCAGGTTATTAAAATTAAAATTTCGAAAAAGATCAGCGTTAAATTAATTAAATTAGAAAATAACGATTTTCATTGCTTTTTATTAGTGATTTTTTATTATAAAAAGTTTTAATTGTTTTTAATATTGAAAAATTTATTATTATTAGGTTGTGGACATCAATAATAAGGTTTTACTAACAACACAAGAAATTGATGCTAAATTGGAAAAAGGGACGGCAACTGTGAGATGCAGCCCAGGTTAAGTTTTACAGCTATTAACACTTAATTAAATTCATTAAATTGATAGTTTAAGGTTTAAAGTTAAAAGTTTATTTATTTTGCATAAAGCAGGATACGTAAGGCCGATGCCACTCAACACTAATTGCGCCACCAAATACTACATATAACATTATTAACAATCAATATTATCACAATGCAGCTAAGTCTCAGTCGGGAGTCAGGACTCGATTCACGAACCTTCAGTATGCCCAACGAAGAATCTGCCACTGTACCGCAACCTCAATAATATTAGATAAGATTAAATAAAACTTTTTAGTTTTGGAAATTTGCAAAAAGTACGAGCCAACGTTTAAGTAAACGTTATTTTTATTCTAATATGCTTGGAAAACTTAGAGAAGAGAGATTTTTATTTGAAGCTTTTAAAGGACAAACAGTAAAATTTAAAATTTACAAATTATTGCAAAAATAAAATAAAATTTTTTTATACATCAAAGTTCGCAATGCAAACTGAATCTAAGCATACTTAGTATTCATACACTTAAGTTAATAATAAGTAAAAAATTTTCCGAGTTTCATAGCATTAAGGCGTATTGACCCGTTTTTTCTGTTCCAGTTATTCTTGCTTTAATTTATTATTGATTATTCTGTACTCAGGCGAAATATCAGCGCCGCAGAGTCTCAACGCCGTGCTGCACGGGACCAACTCTTGGCAGTTCAGTTGGAGAGAGCCGGAATGCGGGAGTGGGGGCATCGAGAAATACGAAATCCAACTCACTGGAATGCTACCATTCGACTTCGACCGACAAATTATCGAGGTAATAATGTATTCATTTTTGTTTTTGAAAAAAATAGTTTTAAAAACTATATGGACTATATTTTTAATCGAAGGATTATGACGATTTTCGTGTGCATTGGTACGAAACATTTTTATAGGGAAGATCAAATTGAATATTTGTAATAAAACAAAATAAAATATCAAAAAAATTAGAGCTGTGGTGTGCATTTAATAATTAATGGCTTATTGTATTTATTAAATCGAAGTTACAAATTGAAGTTTAAAACTAGGGCTAAAAAGGACTTTTAATTAATCCTTAAGAAATCGTGACTAAAAATATTCTTGGTTTTTTTGTATTAAATAAAATTAAGAAGAATATAATTCCAGTAAAAACAACAATAACAATAACTTTTTAACTCAATAAAAGATTTAATAACTAAGAAGACGGGTCCACAAATATTCATAACTGCTATGAATAAGGTTTTTTAAAACTTTTCATTAGAATTAAAAGTCAATCACTTTATGATTTTGGGTAGAATTTAGAAAATGTTGCAAATTGAAATTAAAAGTCAATCACTTTATGATTTTTTGGGTAGAATTTTGGAAATGTCTGCTGGAGTTTGTTTAAATTTTGTCCAGTGCACATCATTGTTTTACAAACTATAGTTTTGACTTTAAGAACTTAAATTGTGATTTTACTTAGGTAGACTCGGAAGGAAATTCAACTGAATCAAATGAAACTGAGTCTGTAAGCAATATAATAGGCACTAGCTCACACCCAAATTTCTTTAATTTTTTTTTTGTTTACATTAACAATTCGTTTTATATATTTTTACGTTAATTTCATACATAATTTATAAGATTTACCAAAATTTTATCTGAACACATTAGTTCACAAATTTTAAACCTTCATTTGATTTTACTTTTTTTGTTTTTCTTAAATATTTTCCATATATTTTACATTTTTAATAGTTTTCTAATAAAACTTTTATAATTTCACTTAAAGGTGCGGTGCGGAGTCACACATTTTGTCTTCCATTTTGATAATTTTTTGTAAAAATATTACCCGTACGTCCGTACGTGAAACATTGCTTAATGGGTATAACGATTTACGTTAAAAATTATGCATTCGAAGAAAGCGGCTACTTTCTACTTTAATTTGATACCTTGATCGTTAAGATTGGTGCAATATTTGTCGAAATAGTGCGTGTCCCGTACAAAAACTCCGCAATTTTTTCGTTAAAAAGACCAAATGACGGCAGTGATTTCGTAAAGTTTCCCCAACCTTTCTTTATTTCATTTCGTGTTTTTAGCGAAAAAAATCGAGGGTTTTTTGTACGAAAAACGCAATATCTCGACAAATACTTCACCAATTTTAATGATCATGGTATCAAATTAAAGTAAAAAGTAGCCGCTTTCTTTGAGTACATAATTTGTAATTTAAATTGTTATACTCATTGAACAATCTTTCACGTACAGAATTGTCAAAAAACACTATTTTCGTGGGGTCATAACTCCTGAACCGCTGGAGATATTTTGTTGAAAAAAATTTTTTAGGCTATTGGGGGCAGGGGTAAGGTTTTTTCAAAAAAAACTATCAAAATCGAAGACAAAAGGTTTGACTCCGCACCGCACCTTTAATCTTTTTTTCCATTAAAACCTATATTTTTAATTTCTAAGAAAATAATTGCACAAACAAAGCTTGTCAAGGGAAACTTTATTTAAATTTGTGAAGAAATACATTAGTTAAAAAATTAACAATCTGAAAGATCTGAAGATCTGATGAAAAAGCAAATCAAAATCATGGAGAAGTCAACCAAAAATTTTCGTGCATATAAAATGCGGTACAGGGTCTGCTTTAGACTTGTAAGCAGGAAACATGGAATTGTTGAAAATTTTTGAAAACATAAAGCCGCGAACAATGGGAACTTGGAGCCCTTAAGAAGTAAATGGTTTGGGGTTAGATTTAGGTTTCACTTAGATTAGGTATGGGTTTTAGCAATTCTTACTTTCGGCTCTAAGCTCCCAATTTAGGGCTCTAAGTTCCTCACTTATGGCTTCCAGTTCCCTATTTGTGGCGCCAAGTGTCAGCTCGAAGGTAGCCTAAAAAAAGGAATCAAGGGAGCGGCATAAACATCATAAGGCTTTCTTACTTTCGCCACGCTTGCAGGATTCATGTATTACAGTATGAATATTACAAATGGGTAGAAACTAATAAAAATCAATACTTATCTGGTCTTTTCGATTTTACTCCTAACATTTGTAACACTGTTGGGGTAAATATCATGTAACATTGTAGCATGGAAGGGATGAGAAAAAGTATTAATTACACATATGATAGTAGGTGCTATAAATATTCGAATTTACTTTCCATTCTGAACATCATGCAGGACGTCAGTGGCACTTAATAAAATGTTTTGTTTTTCAGTTACCCAGCGGCATAACAACATACAGTCTGACAGGAAGCGCTCTGGAAAAAATGCTTCCGGGGGTGGATTACTCCTTGCGAGTCCGTGCGGTCGAGCGGAGCGGTCGGGCCGGTTCCTGGACAGTCAAGCCCATCACCGCCAATGTCGATGGTGCAAGTAAGTCAGACCCCAGTTTCATAAAACTAATTCTTAATATTGTCTTTAAACTAGACTACGCGGTTGTGATTGTGGTATTTTTTGTGGAAAATACGTTTATAATTCTTATCTCTTCCGAGATTATTGATCAGTTATTAATTTAGCTTTATTTTTAGGCTTCGCTTAGGTTTAGGAAAAATGAACCTGAAGGTCAATTAGTCTGAATATTAAATTGACCGAAGGTCAGTTTACTATAAGGACATTTGTGCGAAAGTCCAATGTTAAAAAATTTTATACTGGTCGAATGACAGGGAGCCAAATATTATAGATATGCTTATATATGCATAAAATCTGATTACATATTTCTATCTAAATTTTTTGCCAATCCGTTTTTTAAAATTGGAAAACTACGTAATCTATTAGCTCCTACCACAACCATTCCCACAAAGCAAAACATATATGACGTGATTACGAATACTATATGACATTTTGAGGGTTGTATGGTATTAATGTATTTATAATTTTATGCTAAGGGAAAAAATGTAGGTATGTGTTTATTGATAATTGATGGTCAGTAGAATTTACTTCCTAAAAGCGTTTTGTTTTTAAACTTTTAAAAATCCAAAAGTTGACGTACATTAGTTTATGATTTATTTGTTTTATTTATCCTTTTTTATTATTTTTTATATAACAGCATGCAAACTAATGCACTGATATTTTAAAACAATTAGATTTAGGAAGTAAGTGCAAACTAATACAGGTATAATACTTCCTCAAAATTTAATTCATCGTGTATAAATGCAATGCAAGTCATTAGGTAGACCAAAATATAAACATTTTTTAATGGGAAGAAAAAAAATTGTTTGTGGTCTATTCGTTTTAATTAGATTTTATTTCATACAGTAATAAAAAGAAAACTACCAAATGTCTGAGCGTGTGTTAAATTTAAACAAACAACGGACCAACATGAAAGGCACATTATACCGAAAACCAGTTTAAGAAATTAATAGGACAACTTTAAATTGACTCATGTAATACAAAATTAATTAACCACGTCAATATGTAATGAAATATAAATATACGTCTTAGCGCAAGAAGAAAAAAGGATCATTTATCATCATTTTACAGTTAAACATACTCTGAGTATAATATCAAGTTGTTGTTGTATTTTGCGGCCGGCTTGCTAAGATTTTCTGTCAGTCTAGCAATGGACTGACTGGCAGTTTCTTGCTGATCTTGTTCATTGCGGTAGTAGATCTGCCACCACAACCATCTTCGTCCCAGAAGTTCTTTAATCCTTGAGTCGCGTTTATTTTCCCGTATGTAAAGGAGGGTTGTGTTGTGTTAATTTGTGTTTTGCAAAGAAATAGCTTAATGATGAGCAGTTCGTGAAGAATTTTGAGTAGGTAAGAAAAAGTAGAGAAAAAAATTTTCCCGCCCTAGATTCGGCGAGGGTTCTCCTGGCCCGTAAGGAAATCTTTGTTGTTTATTGCGCATGTTTTAGTTTGAAGTATATGGTTTATTAGAGTGTAGTTTATTATTTATTAGAGTGAGGTATGGCAGTGTTTGTGTGAATTTTTTGTTTTATTGTCTTGTATATTTTATTATGTATGTTTGTTGGGATGTCTGTAGTGCATTTGTTCATGTGAAAAATTCTTTGCTTTTTGATACTTCTGAGTACAGGTTGAGGTAAGTGTTGAGAGCCATCAGGTCAAGTAGGTTGTGTTAAGTAGTTGTGGGGGTTGCTGTTGTACATGGCTGGGACTTTAGCTTGTTTTACGTGTAATTGTATGTGTTCACAGTAAAAAAACTTCGGCTGCTTTGTGTGTGACATTTAGATTTGTATCTGGTGTATGTCTTGATACGACAATGTAACCCTGTTGGAAGCTTTTGCTTAGTTTCTTTTGAAAAATTTCAGAATAATGGTCTTCTCTTCTACACACTGTAAAAGAAAAATCGTTGTTGTTGTTGTTGTTGCATTACCTGAAACTTACTTGAAAAAAAATTGTCGAATGGATCGAAAACAAACAATTTAAATAAAAAAATGATATAAATCGGCAAATCAAGTATTGTATTTAACAACCCCATCTTTCTAAATCGTGTTTGTCTAAACAAATTGCAGGCAGAAAATTTCCCACTTTTGTGCTTTATGTTTTTTGCATATTTCAAAACTTCTTTTTCTAATTCTGATATTACATTCCACCTTTCAACAGATTTTTTTAAATTGCTTCAGGGGTTTGGTGTAAGATTCAATCTAAGTTTTTAATATGTGTCAAAAAAATTAAAGGATTACACTTTAAATTCAGAAAATGACAAATTCACAGTCTGGTGCTTGTTTAAAAATGCCAAAAAAGTCTACTTTTTAAATTTTATGACTTTTAACCAGAGTTTTAGGAGCACGGTTTTTGGCCTTTTATTAACGTCGTTATTTTTCAATTAGGAAAAACTTGTGTTAATAGAGTTCCGAAAACGCCCATAACAAAGTCGAGCGAATAAAAAAAAAACATTTTTTCGTATAGTACAATCGTAAATTAAATCGGTACCGTTTTGCAGATTACGTTGATGCACTTTACTTGTCAAAAGAAGAAGAGAAATTATTGCCAATTTGAAATACTGGAATTTAGCGAACACTCACTTGTGTTTTATTGTTATATTTCAACGAGTGAGGATTTGATCTGCAAGTTTTCAATTTTAAACAAAGCAGCCCACAAAAATTGTATTTAGAATTAATAGCATGGAAAAAAATTTAAAAAATAACTCAAAGGATATAGGGTCGATGGAGTCGATTGGAGAGAGAAATAGGAAATTTGGTGCCATAATAAAGAACTTGGAGGCAAAAGTAAAAATTATTAAAAACTATATTTAAGCCTAAACAAAGCCTAAATATAAGCCCAAAAATTACGAAAAAGTGACGGCTCCACATTTCCTATGTGTCGTGCGTGTATGCGCGTCTGTGTCAGTGTTTGTGTCTGTGTGTATTGAGAAACAACACAGATTTTTGATCTAATAAAAATGCTCAAAAAAATTTTATGAAGGACTAGATTTTTCGATATTTGACTTATTTTCTGCTGCTATGAGGATAAAAATTTTCAACACTGTCGTACTGAAAATATTTTTTCAAGCGGTATTTAATGCGTGCTATGCGCCGTTTATAGATATGGTATGTGACAAATATCCCCTTCATGTTTAATGGGGAAACATCCATAAAACCACTGAAAGTATTGCATTGCATTCAAGCTCGGACAAAACGTCTCATTCACTGTAAAAAGTCAAT
Source organism: Microlaimidae sp. YZB2_3 (assembly GCA_030248175.1). Lineage (NCBI taxonomy): Eukaryota > Metazoa > Nematoda > Chromadorea > Desmodorida > Microlaimidae > Microlaimidae sp. YZB2_3. The sequence continues at coordinate 22,770 of JASAMX010034521.1, forward strand.
CAAACTATTCACACAAGTTCTTTTATTGTCATATTCGCCTGCTGTCATATTTTAAAATATCCTCACCGGTTTTAGGAGAGTATGTTTTAATTGGCTGCGATAATATTTCTTTGCGCCGTTGTGAAAACTTTTCTGGTTTGTAAAAAGGATTTATTCAAATAGCTGTAATAATGGCCTCCTAGTGGTCAGCGCTAAAAAATTCTTGAAGGGTGTTCAATGTTAATACGTCAAAATAGCCAAATCTGAATTACAAAATAGATAAGATATAATATTTCTTACGCAAACTTATTTTTTACTCCAAAACACAGAATTAATAAAAGCTAGATTAATTTAAGTTCGAAGAAATTTAAAAATGGTAATTTAAAAGAGTGACTCAAAACATAATTCAAATTATTAACAAAACATAACAAAACAATAAACCATAGTAAAACATAACAAGACAACAAAATACACTTTATTTAACAAAATACAGTTTTGATTAATAAATTCATATCAAAAACGTCAGATTCAACAAATTTTACAAATATTTTAAAACGAAAGAAAATATAAACATATTAATGCACAAAATATTAAAAATTTCTTTTTTTTTCTTATCTTAATGATCAGATAACAGAATTAATATCATACTAAGCATAGTTTATGCATAGTTTAATTCTTCTGTTTTCATCATTTCATTGTGTTTATTTTTTTCTCTCTTTTTCTATTTTTTTTTCTTTTTTTTTCATCAACAACATCAAATCTGCGACTTAATTGCCGCCAATATGAATCACAATTGTAACTAATTATCAATGAACATAGCTACTTGATATGACTTTAAAGGCTCAAAAAGAGCGCTTATTTAAGTCAGTTCCAAAACTCTTCTTGAATGCATCCAGAGAATCGACAGTTACTTGAGATGGGAGTAGATTGTTCCAAGGTGTAACAACCCTATTTGCAAAAGAAAATTTCCTTGCATTAATTCGGCACTCTTCCATTGCCAATTTAAATGGATGACCACGGGTGGGCTGCAGGTTAAACTTAAAAAAATCATTGGCTTGCAAATTGTTTAAGCAATGTATAATTTTAAAGCACTCATATAAATCAATTTTGTATCTTCGGTCCTTTAACTTTTTCAACCTAGGTAATCCAGTTTATGTTCATAACCAACAAGTAATAACCTGCATTTATCGAACAACCTTCTAGTAAAATTTTGTTGCACTTTTTTGAAACTATTTATATATTTTTGTAAATAAGGGTTGCAAACTGCACTACTATACTCTATAATTGGTCTGACATAGAACTTATATACTCTGAGAAAAGTATTTCTAGAGTTTGAGTTGAATGTTCTAAAAATTAGTGATGTCACTCTCATAGCTTTTTTTGCTGTGATTTTACAGTGTTTAGAGAATTTCAGATCATGGGATATATAAACACCTAGGTCACGCACCAATTCTGTAGTTGCAAGTACGTTATTACCAAGCTTATATTTACAAATTAACTCTTTGCTATTATTTCGAATATGAAGAACTTCACATTTGTGATTAGATAACTGCAGTTGCCAGTCTTGTGACCAGCTGTGTATTCTATCTAAATCTTGCTGAAGTCTCAAGGTTTGAATGTGGTAATCTTTAGATGAAGATTTTACAAACAACTTTATATCATCTGCAAAGAGTCTAATTTGTGAGAACTTAACACAATCAACAATATCATTAATATATACCAAGAACAAAAATGGACCTAAAACAGAACCCTTAGGAACTGAACTTCTTACAGGAAATGATTTGGATACTGAGTTATTAATTACAACTTTAATTTCCCGCCCAACTAAAAATTCTTTTATCCATTTTAAAAATTTACCAGAAACACCATATTTTTCTAGCTTATATAACAATTTTTGATGTGACACGGTGTCAAAGGCCTTGGCAAAATCCAAGTAAATGACATCAATTAGAAATTTGTCTTTTATTGCTAGCGTCCACTCATTAAAAGTTTCCAACAGCTGTGTTATTGTAGAACTTTTTGCCTTAAAACCATGTTGAAACCTTGACAAAATGATATGGAAAAAGACAAGCAGTTCTTCTTTGACAAGCTGTTCCATTAGTTTACAAGAAAAAGATGTAAGTGAAATTGGACGATAATTTTCTTTTAGGCTTTTAGTGCCTTTTTTAAACAGTAAGTTTAATAAAGCTATTTTCCAATCAAGTGGTAATTCTCCAAAATCAAAAGACATCTGAAAGATTATTGCCAAAGGTTCAGCAATAACTTTAGCCAAGCGTTTTAAAAAGTAAGCTGGAAAACAGTCAGGTGTTTGGGACAATTTGTTTGGGAGCTTTTTTAGGGCCTTAAATACCTTTTTTGTGGTAAATACCATGTTGTCCAACTTTCCAATGTTTGGTGGATTAAAATTTGGCAAAGTATTATCATCATCGGTAAAAACAGAAGCAAAATAATTTCCAAAAAGTTCAACTTTTTCAAAGTCTTCAGTTACAAATGTCCCATCGTCTCTTTTAATTAAAATTAAAATTGGGGATAGTAATTAGTTTTTCCTTGGAGTAACCTTTTTTCGTTTTTGGATAAAGCTTATTTATACTTTACGAGTTTTTTTACACATTTTTTAAAAGTCTGTAATTCTTTAACTATTAAAATTTAAAATGCATATTTTAAACTAAAAAAATTTTTAAATGTGATTATGGCGTAAAAATTGTCTGAAACCTCCGGTTCATAGTCCAAAAAGTTAAAAACTAAAATTTGATTTTGAATTACCTCGATGAGTTTCTTTAATTTAAAAAAGTTTTGATTTTGTCTTCACGTTAATGTCTTAAATAAAAAAGTCAAAAATACAAAAAATTTCTTAATACAAGCACTAAAATAGAGTTAAAAATGTGCATAAGACGTTTTATTCTCATGCATTTGTACGTAACTTTATATGTAAATCTTTTTGCCTTATTCGACATCTTATAGTACTAAATATTGCATTTTGTTAGTATATTAATACAGTTTTCGAACAAAGTATTTCAATGACATAACACGGTGTTATGATTTTCTTTTGATTCCGACAGTGATAAATACAATTTATTACAGCCTTTTGAAAAATGACTTGCCATTCAGTAATTGGATTATTCATAGCCGTTTGTTTCGCCCTATATTGAAAACACCGCACAATCACACACCGGGGGTGGAGGGTGTTTTCTCGGTGTTTAACAAGGACGCAGTCAAACTTTTTTTTAAAGAGTTTCAAAACCAATTCAGATTCTCTATCCGCGTGTGCGCGCGCGAGAAAACTACTAAAAGACGAATCATTTTTATAGTTTCCCAGGGAGAGTTTGAGAATTTCTTGGCGCCACGCCTTCCCTAATGTTTATTTTGTAGTCGTTCGGTGGTCCTTGCCGCCGCCGCCGCCGTCAAATTTTTCCTTCGCGTACCGCTATGTACTAATAATCCTGACTCGCGCGCGCGCATGCTAAGACTCGGAAACTATTTAAAGTGAGGAGTGAGTTGTTCATCCGCACTGAGGAGCAACCACGGCCGTAACGGATAGAATTGAGTCGTCAACCCTTGACCACTGGGCCTGTTTACTCAATCATTTGTTACACAACGCCGGGCGTTATTGTAAACACGGCGCGCGATATTTGGACACTATTTGTCGGATATACACAGTTCTCCAAAAGTGACTCCTTCGAGTGGATTTCGAGTGGGATTTGCAGTTTCAACACGGTCTCCTTTTAGCATTTATCTTTGTTTGTCAATTCGGAGGCTTCTCGTTTTTCAACTACCGTCTATTATTTCGGAAAATTCAAATAAAAACAACGAGTACAATAAATGGCTTAAAGTGTTTTTTAATTATGCGAACTGAGCGCCTTGTTATTATTCATCATTAATATATATAGTATTAATATTCATTTAATTCTACTTGTTGTTGCTCAATCTAGGAATGTTAAAAAATTGAAGCTTGCTGCTATATTCTTATATTGAAACTATTAAATTTGTCGAAAAACATTTAACTACGTTTCTATTATGTTGATATGTGGTGAAAATATATTAAGCCTTCCATACTGATATTTTGATGAAAGCAACATTGCATTAACCGGCTAAAGAAAAATTTCTTTTGATGGAATCTCCTGCACAACGATCTCAAATTGGAATAACAAATAAAGATACTTCCACAATAATGGTGGAAAATCGCCAAAATACTTTATTTTACAAAAGAAGCTACTATAATTTCAAAAAAATGCCGAATCGATCGCTCATCGTTATGCTTTTATTGCTTGTTTATTTAGAGCCAATAATTGCGGACGATATCAGTGTAGTTTATCGTGGGTCTACTGAAATTCGAATCCAATGGGAACCTTACAGAGACGGCGGTTTGGATTTTTACGAGGTAAAACTCAAATCATTTTTTTTAATTTTTGACTTATTATTTTAATACAGCTATTTATGTTCTTGGTTTGTTTGACACATAGACACTTTATAAAGTTATTTTATAAAATATACAAGATCTTTTATTTTTAAGAATTAATAGCCTATTATAGATTTTGTATAGTTCGTGCTAAAACTAATTTTGAAATAATAGAATAAGATAATGTTAGTTTCGATAATCAAAAACTTATATAAAATGATTTTGATAAATGCACAATCGAACGTTATTAAAAAGTTATGTAATTGTGTAGCTAAAACTCTAATTTTTTAAGCTTAAGTTTATGATTCAACAGAAGTGTTAGACTAATCATGAAATAATAATTTAAGAATAAAGAAGAAAAAAGGGGTAATTTCCTGGCGGATTTATGTTTAAACAAAAAAGATTTTTATTTTATTTATTTCGCATAAAGTAGGATAAACAAGGCCGATGTTACTTAACACTAACTGCGCAACCACACACTAAGTATAACAATATTAACAAACATTAACATTATCACAATGTAGCTTGTCTCAGTCGGAACCCGATCTAGGACCTTCAGTATGCAAGTTCTGCCACTGCGCCACAACATCGAATTATTTGGATTGTAATCAATTAGCATTTGGCACGTGCAATTGCTTACTAAATAAAAAATGTGACCATACAATAATGATTTTTTTTATTCGATTAATCAATTACACAACTTAGTTGTAATTCCTCTATAATCTGAGAATGGAATAACAATCGTAAAATTATGTTGTGCAGTAAATATGCTAGTGCTGTTAAATTTAATTTTGTATGAATTTGATTTTTATATCAATTATGTTATTTACTCCATCGAAGTGTCCAATGTAAAACTTAGAATAATTTTATTTTTTAATTTGATAATTTTAAAGTTAATTAAATATTTTTTATTACATGCGAGATATCGAATGTCAAACTTTTTATTTGCTATATTTGAGAAAACTTTCCGGAGACACCTTCAAGTTCACCATATACTACATGGTCCAAACTCTAAAGAAGCTAAAGTACTATTCTCCTTTTTGAATCAGTCGCTATCAGCCTATAGCTACTACTAAAAAGTTACGACTTATAGGAAAAAACTAGCACCTATAGTTCCGTTACGTGCAAGGCAAATTCGCAAAAAATATCCCTAATAGCCTGACAGCTATAGTTGTGCTGAAAAGATGTAATGAAAAAGTTTAGTCTATCTCGCAAACAAGTATATCTACGAACTATTTATTATAAATTGGTTAGTTATTTAGTACTGACACGAAGAGTACTGGCACCAAAAAGTAGTACCTTACGTTGACTCAAAACAGTATGCACAAAGATACTAAGAATATCAGTAAAACGATACTACTAACGCGCTACATACGATAAATACAAGGCAGCGTACAGCAACTAAAGAAGCTAAAGTACTATGTATTTCTCACACTATATGTTTGTTGTTTGGAAATTGTCTTGTCGATTTATTCTATCAATTTGACCTAATAGCTTACATACTAAAAAGATGTACAGGACTTGTTTTATAGGAAAAAACTAATTTGCAACCTAGTAGTTTTCCTGTTTTACGTGCAATGAGCAAATTCGCAAAAAAATATTCCACTAAATAGCACTTGACAGCTATAGTTTTGTGCTGAAAAGATGTAAATTGAAAAAAGTTTTTAATGGTCATATCTCGCAAACAAAGTTATTATTGTCTACGAATTTATTTTTATTTTATAAATTTGAGGTTTAGTTTATTGTTTAGTTACTGACACGAAAGAGTACTGGCACCAAAAAGTAAGATATTCACGTTTTACGTTTGACTCAAAACAGTACTGGCACAAAAGAGTACTAAAGAAATATCTTAATGTTAAAACGATTACTACTAACAGCTGCTTAACTTAATTACGATAAAATACAATGAGCAGCTTTTTACCACTCTTTTTTTTTTTAGACATTTAATAAAGTTTTTTGAATTTTTTTTGTTTATAATTAATAGTGAGTGTTAGCGGCATGTGAGCCTTTTGAGCTGTTTAATTTGAGAACTATAGTTGTACCCCCTACCCAGTACAACTTTATTTATTTTACATTTTAAATTACTCTAGAAAAACCGCGTCATTTAAAAACTAAATATAAAAAAAGAAAAGAAAAATCAGAAAACAAAACGCTCAACAATCCCCTGCCATCCGCAGCAATCCTTCAAGTCTTAGCTAAATACGAGCAAACATATCACAAAAAGTAAGTATCTCTTTAGAATATTTAGAAGATATACGTGAAAAAAAAAAACAAAACAGCACAAAAATCAACAAGGCAAGGCGGAGGAACCCGAGCCCGAGCGGACCCCACCGCAACTAAAACTTCATTAATTACATAAAATACAGCAAATCTCATAAAAACAAAATAAAAAAAAAAAAAAAACAAAAACAAAACCCACAACCCCCCACCGCACAACCAAAACACAAAACAACAAATCTAGCAAAAAAAACAAAAAACAACACACCACACCCCCCCCCGCGAGTAGCTCCACTTTTAGGAGCTTCAAAGCAACCCCCGAAGCTCCGAAGTTCCGGAGCTCTGCCTTTTTTTTATACTAAGTTCGTGAATAATTAAAAAGTAAGGGCATTAATTATTTTGTCAAAATTTTTTTGTAAACTAATTTTTTTTCAAAACATTAAAAAAAGTCCTACAAATACAACTAGAGTCCTTTAAAATGTATTTCAAGCCTAAATAAGCTTCAAATCGCTCATTTAAGGGACGGAGCTCCAGAACTCCCTCCACGTTAAATGGCCGGAGCTGCGGAGCATGATATTGGAATGGATTATTATTTCAATCGATTAATTTTTTAAGCAAAAGTCAAAACGTGTTTTATTAGCATTTAAGAACATACGATTAAAATAAAAAAAGTTATTTTTGTTAATCAAGATAAATCCGGAATGCCCATGTTTTACTACGTGATAATTTTTATACACCGTTTGTGTGTTTACTTCTAATTACCTAACACGAAAGAAAAATAAATGGAACAAAAATACTTACCAACACTACCACGGCCCAAAAATTATACTTTTATTTGCGTATATTGATTTCTTAAATATGCAAATTTCCATTTGAATCACTAAAATCTGCTAGTTCTTGCACGCAATATCTCAGTACTGTTTTGTGTCCGTACTCTTTTGCGCCGTACTCTTTTGTTTCTGTACTGTTTCGTGCGTACTCTTTTGCGAAACCCGGGATTATTTTTGGTACTGTTTCGTGCCGTACTCTTATGATAGGGAGCCATCCGACATGATACAAACGTGGGTTTAATTAAACAAACTAATAAAAGTCTGTAAAAATATTACGGTTTTTTTTTGCCTCATACCAATGTGCATAGTAAAAGGTGGTACAGTTTATGTTTATTAAACAAATTCACTTTATCCTGCCTCCTGATTGCTTGCAAGTTGACCCTTTACTTTGGCTTGTAAGATATACGCAATTAAATTTTTTTTGTGGTACGCATTGGTATGTGTTTATTCCAACTAATTGTTAAATCTTACTTTTAAAAGTGTCCAAATTAAACTGAATAAACACGGACTTGTTGCACACGTTTTATCAGAAGTGCGCTGGTTTGAAAGAAAATCTTTTGATAATAGATTTTTAAAAAAACCGTTGGCTATGTTTTAAAAGACATTTTGTAGTAAAACAAAATTAAAATTGAAAATATTTATTCAAAATCGTCGAAATAGCTAATAAAAAATTAAGTAATATCGTCTTAAAACTTATTTTATATCTTAAACCACAAAAATCAATTGAATAGCTTAAGATTTAAACACATTAACTTTTCAGCGTATTTATGATTGAAAACAAAATATTGTTAGCCAATGGGCCGCCGCACATGCAAAAAATTATGATAATTAGTGTAAAATTATTTTTTTTGTAATTTTGTGGTCGGTTTCTTTTTGTCTTTCAAATTGTTTTCTAGATGATAGGGTGTCAGTAATGTCATCTTTAAAGTCCCAAGCCTTTCTAGTGTGTTTTTTGTTATTTTAAGTTAAAAATTAAAAATACTACGAGTATTTCTGCATTCACAATATTTTCCGAATTAAAAAATAATTATTAGTTTTTTCGTGACAGAAAGGAAGTTAAAGATATTTATTGGGTATTTATCATTTGATTGATTTGTTTGATTTTGCCGCAACAAGGACGATTTGTTCCATTGCACATCTCAATATTTTTTTAAACTTTTTTAACCTTGAGCCACCTTCGTTTTAAAAGAATTTCGAAAAACACAAAAGGGTTTTTAATAAAAAACAGGAAAATTATAGACGGGGCGATTCCCGTGTTGAAAATGAATGACTGGGGATTAATGATACTTTGACGTTTCTTTATAAAAAACTTCCACATTAGGAAATTAAAATTTTGAATTTATCAAATACACAGAAATTTTTTAGCTAAAATATTTTTAAAGTAACACAAAGGAGTAAATCTACTTTCAAAAATGCCTTATTACATTAAAAATTTTGTAATTAATTTAAAAATGACAGTATTCAAAACTCGCCGCACTTTTTTCGTTATGTTATCAGTAATAAAAGCAATACGTTGTCAGAATGTTTGAATCAAATTTTAATTTCATTTGAAATGCTTTTAATAGCAGTTGTTTATAAGATTATAAGCTGAACTGAAATAGTTGAGCCCAGAATAAAAAAAGTGAGAAGTTTTTAGTGTAAAACTGGTTTTTATACCGAAAAACCAAATAAACTAAACTAAGAATTCAAAATAGCAATCTTAGCGAACAAACAATAATTTTTTTCTAATACTGAAAAACAAAACAAATACTGCACAAAATATCGTTTAAAACGGCAAAACTATTGTTGGGCAAAACTATTGTTAGAAGGGTTTGTTTGCACAAAGAATGCACTTAAAAAGGTTTTAAACATAAATATCCTTCTGAATTTCAATGCAATTAGAACAACACTTACGCACGCAAAAAATAACTATTTGAAACTCGATAAACTTTAATTTATACAGAAAGATAGGAAAAACAACGCAAAATGTTATATCGTTAGGGTTAGAAGATTCATACACGACAAAATATTTTTTGCAGAGTGCAATTTTTTAGTTACACACTTTTTTTACCTATAAAACATAAACACTCCAGTTTTTAGCCAGTGTTCATCTTTTTTATCCATACTATAAAAATTTTCACCAACCATAAAAATTAATTTATATGTTTAAAGTCGCAGTCTGCCAAACGTGGTTGAGAACCCAATCCATATCATTTTTTACCAAATTTGATGTAATGACTTTTAAAACACACCACTGCCTGTTTTTCGTCCTCTGAATATGTTTGAGAATCCAACACATTTTATTGATTTACCAATCTTAGTGTGGTGATTTTTAAAACACATCACCCCCTGTTTTCCATTCTTGTCTTGAATGAAAAAGCAATTTATTTCTAAGAACATACGTTATTTTTGTGTTTTTAGAATCAAAACTCCGAAAATAATGCCATTCTGCTAATTATCTATAACAAACTTTAATGTAAAACTTTTTTTTGTAAAAATTTTTTAGTTTTGTGGTGATTTTATTGATTTTTGAACGGAAGTATCTCGTTGAATTTTTTATCGTATCAAAAAAAATATTTAGAAAGCTCAGAATACAGCAAAATTTTTTAAAATAATTTTTTTAAAAATCAGTTTCAGCCCTTAAAATATCAATCAGAAAAGGATTATTTTAAGGACTGCACCAAACAATCAATAATAAACAGTAGTAAATTTTATATGGATTAAATCTTAGTATCAATATCTATCTGTTAAGGTTCAAATGCTAGAAAAACAAGGCGAAGACGGTACCCAGTACCTGCGAGAAAAAGTGCGGCCCAATGTGAACAGCTATGTGTTCCACGGACTCAAACCGTCCACAGAATACGCCATTGGTGTCACCGCGTACGTCTACGGCAAAGCCACACAGGTCTATAAACTCACAGAGCGCACCACTCAAGTCAATGCACCCGAATGGTCCACTACACCAGCGATCCTGCAGTTGGGAACGGGAAACTATAGCATCACCTGGACTACACCGCTGGAGTTCAACAACCGGCAGGATCTAGACGGATACATTGTGGAATACAAAATGCCGAATGAAACAAAGTAAATAATTAGTTGTGTGTATCACTGGTTTTTTTTTCTGGCAGCATGAATACCTATTATACAAAAACGTATTGCTGATAATACACAGTATGTTGAAAAAAATACAGAAAAAACGGTAGCCAAACCCTGCATTGGGAACTAACTGTTGACTCATTGATGACAAAAAAGCAGCAAACAAAAAAGATCGTTGTATTATGTCGGATAATAGTTCTTTTGGAATTTCATTTTGTTGCGAAGATCATGTATGTAGCCTTACTTTAATGAAACTGAAATTTTTTGGTTATGAAAATGAATTTACATTCATTCACTTTCAAAACAATAAAAAATATTTAAAAGATATAAATGTTTGATCCAGTTATTGAAAAAATCCCTTATTATATTACAAATGTTCAGCAAGTAGTATGTTTTTTTTATTTTTGAATTATCGAAAAAACATGAGGTGACATGATGTAAAAATAACATAAATAACTTTTTTTCCGCAATAGTCATAAAACCGGAATGATTTATTGCTCAGTAACTTTTTAAATATCGTATATCTTATATTATCTCTACAGGGCGCTTCACCGTTTTAAAAGTGAAATTGGCATTGGGCTTGGGTTTGGCTGATACGATTGGCTATTTGCTATTTTAATCTTTATATTAACATGACATTTTATATTGTAAAATATCAAGGGATTATTTAAATGTTGTGTTAAATAATTCTGTATAAACTCCGTTGGGTAATATTTTTAGCTCTTTTCTTAGTTTAGGATTAGAGTTTGAGCATGCTTATTTGATCTTTGTTTGTTTTTAAAATTAAAGTGAAGTGGTCGAAAACAAAAGCAAATTACAGTAACTGTAATCAATGAAAATGATTTTAATTGCTTAGAAACAAGTTTTTTATGATTTAAAGAAAATAGAAATGTCTTTCTAAAATACAAGAGCATTATACTGTAAATACATAAAAAAAGAAGTTATCCATGATATTTTGGATTTGTCAAAAAAGTATTAATGATATAGTAAAAGTGATATAATGAACTTTAAACGTCTAAACAAGTGTTTATTTTAGTTGGGCTCGACACGGTGAAGTCATTGGCGTTGTGCCAGGGCAAGCGGAATACCGTACCCAGATATCTGGATTGGAAAATGTCTTTTACATTGTCAGAGTCACTCTAGTTAGTCGCAGAGGAGACATTGTGGGGACCACGGATGTTTTCAATATTGGTGTCGGATCCGATACGTCTTGCGCAGGTATTGATAATGGTCAAATAACTTATATATGACGTTTTGCATTCTTTTAACCTAGTTTTTTTACAACGCGTGCTCTGTGGTGCCTTTTATGGTTACTAATATGACATATTTTGTTAAATATTTTGCTGTTTTAGTAGAGGTGTTGTGTACATTCAAGGTAAAGTCCCGTTCACATTTTCGCACAATGCACAATGCGAAATGCACGATGCATAATGCATTATATTAACTATTCAACGCACTATGCATGATGCATCAAAACAAATTTTTAGCCAAAACTATTGGTAAATACAGTTTAAAATGCTTTTTTCTCTTATCGAAAAGCAAAATCTATGAAGAATAGCGTTGCTGCACATCCAAGGTGATAAAAAAAACTCAAATTAAACGAAGCAATACCGAATATTGGACAGGAAAGCTAAAAAAGCCAAAATATAGAGTCAAAATCCTTTTTTATTGATTTTGCATAGAGTTATGTTTTATATTTTTGTTAAAAACGAAAATATGTTTTATATTTTATACCTAATGAAATGTAAAGTCGTTTGATTTTTTTTTAGCAAATAAGCTCTTAACGTGCGTACTTTGCGGAAAAATACTAACTAACTATCAAAGCGCGCTGCTTCTCGCACAAAACTTGAAACGCCGTTTCAAGTCGGATAATGCATTGTGCATTATTGTGCATCGTGCATTGTGCGTAAGTGTGAACGCCTATTTTCAGAGTTTTAATGTTTTGTGCATTGTGCATCCTGAATTGCGCATAAGTGTGAACAATCTTTAAATTCGTTACTTTATGGTATGGCAGAGTTGCTTTACTTTATCAGATACAATACTTAGACTAAACTGAACTTAGAAAATTGTCTATTTCAGTAAATGGATTATATTGTATAAACTAGTAATTATGAGTGAAGTACGCTAAATCTCGAACAACTAACAAAAGGTTGAATATATTATTTGTAGCTCGATTCTACAAAATTGAGATATATTTTGGATATGCGCTTTTTGGATTTTGTAATAATTTTCATTATCAAAAAACGAGTAATCATTTTATTATTATTTTACAAAAAAATCTTCCTATTAAAATAGCTTTATCATAATTTAATTTGCTATATATGACGACTTCCATGCCTGCTTTTAAGCGAAACTTACATTGTGCACCACAATTTTGATGTATGGAGAATCACGACGGTGAATTCAATGTACACAAAGGTCTCGAGAAGAATTAAAAATAATTTGTATAAAACCGAAAAAAATGAGGAAAAAAATAGTATTTACAATCAGCTGTTTTTTTTAGAATAATTGTTTTATGTTTAATTCTTATTTTCGTGAATTATGATCTTGTTTTTTTTTGTTGACTAAAGTCTTATACAAATTATTTTTAAATATTCTTAAAACCTTTTTGTACATTAAATTAACTGTCGCGATTCTCATCATTGAGATAAACGCGCAGATTGGCAAATTATTTTAAAATAAATAAGATTTATTAGTGTTTTGTCATTGATTTTATTTAACTTAAACAATAAATGCAAAACAGTGTATTCCAAAATTATTAAACAATTGATAAATATTTCAAAATTAACAATTGATAAATTACCTATGATTTGCGGTCGTTGCAGCCAAAAAGAACTTGGAGTCTTTCAATTTTAAAAGTATTTTGACACTCCAAATTGTCAAAACTCCTCAATTTATATAAGGTTAAGCCTAAATTAAGCCCGAAACTTATAATAACGTATAATAAACAATAACGTATAATAAAATCATAAATTTTAATAATTACGTTTAAAATTGATTCGAACCAAATTTTTTGAATCTATATTAACCTCATATTTTGTAAATTGAAAAATTGCTTCATTTTGTAAATTCTATTCATCTTTTTCGCCTGTATTCTAATGAATCGGTGTTACAATTTATTTCATTTAACTCATTATTTGAAGGTTTGGCCGGCATTCCAACGAAGGTAGAAACCACCCACGTGACAGAGAACAGTATCACGTTCAAATGGGAACGCCCATCGTGTGATGATTCATTCGCAGCAGTTTTAGGCTATGAATACGAGGTTAGTTGCAACACAAAATTTAAAAATAAATTACATATGATTTAATTCAAAGAGTTTTTTAAATATTTTAAACATTTTAGAATTTACACAAACAACAGTTTTTACAATTATGTTTTCTAAATATTTTTTTTAAAATTTAGTTCGATAAAGCTTTCAGAACTGTTTATTATTGAATCAAAGTGTGCTACAAACAATCATGATGGTTAATTCCATGTACACAAAGGTCTCGAGCAGATTTAAAAATAATTTGTATATGAAGTTGGTTAACAAAAAAACAACACAATCATAACAGACGAAAATAACATAAACATAAAACATTTTTTTAAAAAAAGATAGCTGGTTGGGCATATTTTGTTTCTTCCTCATTTTTTCCGGTCTTATACAAATTATTTCCAATTCTTCTCGAGACCTTTGTGTGCATCAAATTAACCGTCGTGATTCTCCATATACAAGTTAATATTTTAGTTCGCCCCCAAAGATGGTGAAACTGTGAAGTCCGTTTTCACCAGCGATCCTTACGTCACATTTAAACGTCTGCAGCCGAAAAAGGAATACACGTTGAGAATCCGGACGAGAACGGCGTCCGGATCCAGCAGCCCCTGGTCCGGATCCGTTTACACAACAACCAAAGACGTTAGGCGTAAGTCTTATAAACTTATGTTTGTGCATCAAAACATGGTTTTTGAGTTTGTCTCGAGTTGGTAGCAGGCATATAGGAAGCAAAAAAATTTCCCGTAAAAGACAAAAAAATGGACACAACAAAAGATAGGACAAAAGAATAAACTTCCGTAAGAAGTGGTAAAATTTGCTGTAATTGCAGAAAAACGGCTGGCAGCAAAACTAGCTGTTAAGCAGAGAACTAAGTAAATATCTTGGAGGCAGAACAAATCCAACTAAACTGATGTATGGTGAAGCTTTTAATTTAAAATTACAAAAAAATTTTGGGGTAGAAATAACATAAGATTTTCGGGGCAGATAAAAATCCTACCTAAAAAAAAGTAAATCAACCACTCTTTACCAGGTTATAACTTAAAATTGACAATATAGATTAAATATTGTTAATGCTGTCTTAATGAATATCATGGATCAAAAAGTCAAAATGGAACAATTTTCTATCACCCAAAGGAACAACAAAAAATATACTTAATAGAAGCATAATTTCCGCCACGGAAGCAAACAGAAGAAATATTATTATAAAGAGAACCCTTACATATAACAGTTTCTGAATCTTTTAAAACGAAGTACTCTTGTAAATTTGATCTGGTTGAAATTTTGACATGTACAGTACCCTTGATTTTAAGAAACCCAAATTACCACATTTTAAAAAATAGGTTTGTTATTATTCCGTTTGGAAATTTGATTTGGCTTTTTAATCCTTATTTTGTGCTAAGTTCTATGTATCTCCGTTTATTATGCACGTTATATTGATTCAAAGTTATTTAATAGATTGCTACATGAAAATTTTATGCCATTAAAAAATACCCCATTCTCACAAGGTGCACTGTGCACTAATTTTGCCTACTGTGGAATTATTTTCATAATGGTGAAATGGCTTTTTTACCTTTAAAAAACAGCGCGGTATGCAGATTATTTTCCATATGAAAATGTAGAGTTTTCGTACGTTAAAAATATGATTAAGTTTTGTTACGTGTTGCTTAATTTATCGAAAATTATTTTTAGAAGCGGAAAGTAACATCTACAACTTCCGGCTTCTCCTGTTTCAACCTTATTCCTATCTAATCTTTCGCCCGCTGCCGCAAGACCGTGGAAACATCGAGAAAGTGCGTTTGGAGTACAAGACCCAAGTGGAAAATCAGTTTACCAGGGTGGAAGAACCTGTAGACTACTTTCGCTGCCCACCGGATATCGGAGAGATAGGAGAGCTCTGCTACAAACTGGACCGAATGGAATATGGAGTATCATACCAGGCAATGGTAAGTATTTAAAGCGGACTCTATTGTAACTACGATAATAAACATAAAGTATACCACATTCTACACGAGTCGCACTGCGGTGTGAAAGCTAAGGTAATAAATGCATAATTATCTGGTCGAATTGTTTTTGCACCCTTTCTGGTTATGATCGCGTCTCAGTCGAGGGATAAAAACTGTGCCTCGCTGTTCTTGTGTATAAAGGAAAAAATGGCCTCCCGGTCCGTCTATTGAAAAGCAAATAAATATCAAGCAGCACTGGGTCGTTGTTCTTCTATTTTAAACGTTTTTTTCTTTAATATCAAAAAAAGTTAAAGCAGCCAAATAGTCTACACAGTAGAAAAATTTGCCGAAATTGCGGTAACTTGTGCAGTATATTGGGTAGTATGTGATATATAGAGTTGTGGTGCAACCTTTTTGAGCTCATACATATCTCCAAAAGATAACTGTGCTAATCAAAGTTAAAAAATTGAGACAGTTCTATATTGTATAATGAGTTTTGTTATAGAAACAGAAGTTATATAAGATTAATTTCAGATGTTCTACAAACTGCGAAATGGTCCTTGGTCCAAAAAAGATATTCCATTATACTTCATACTGGTAGAAGCTGGTAAGATGATTAAATGTTTATGAAAGAGAATAAAAGCTTGCAGCTTATATTGTTTTGTCTGAAATTTTTTGATGTGTCATTAAATGTTTTAAGGTTTTTGCATGTTCAGTAATTGGGGTTTTGTTGCCAGTGTTGTTTTTAATTTAGTAAAAATTTTAATAAAATAACAATCTAAAAAAAATAACAGACTTAAGAAAAAAAGATAGGAGTAAAACCATTTCTACGTTATTCAAAATTTATCTAAAATTCAGTTTGTATTTTTAAAAAGGAGTTAAAATAAAATTTCTGCGTTTTTTCCAGTTATTATGCATTTTTTGGAATTTTTGCATTCATAATTATTAGAAACATGAGTAATTGTCCATTATAATAACCCTGTATATATACATATGTACCTTGTTGCAAAAATCATAAACAAAATTATATAATTATCTCTCGTTAAGAGAAACTTGATTTAAAAGAACGCCATGATTTAATTTTCGGCTACAAATTGTTATAACGTATGTAAAAATCTTCTTTTTGTTAATAACACAATCTTAAAAGTAGAGACCTATTTTTTCAAAAAATTTATTGTAAATAGTTTTTCACATTTATAGACCGTTTTTTGTTCACGAAACGTCAATTCATTATGAACTCATAATTTATTATTTGAGAACTCGCTTTTTTAAAATTTAATATATTGCAGTGTTATTTCATCTCGAAACAAAAATTGCAAAGCGTAAGGCAAGTTCAGAATTGAGGTATTTTTAAAATTTAGTTTAATTTAAAGTTTTTGCAAACGCACACCTTTCTATCTAATTTTCAGAAAATTTAACCTGAAAATTAAATTTTAATTTTTTTCATATTGTAATCTTTATTTTTGTTTTGAGATCCTAACCTTAAAAATGACTTTGCATTATACTGAGTCGTAAAGTGATAATATACTTAAACGGCAACAGTCTATTAAATAAAAAAAACAAATAAAATATTGCATGTTTGTGAAAATCCTGCTTCTGCCTTTAGGGGTTTATCTAAAAATAAAAGCTTTTAGGTTTTTTTATTTTGGTTGTTTATTTACCCGATACCCCGAAAATACACCTGTTTTTTATTATTTCATTTGGTGGAAGGGCAGCTGTAAATAAATACTCAAAATAAAAAAGTTGCATAGCAACTGTTGAAGTTGTTATATAGCGCTTGCATGAAAACTTGTCTACACGTGTTTTGTGTGTTTCTTAGATGTTTGGTTTGTATTTTTGGTATTGTGCTGCATTGTTTCTTTTTAGATAAATTCTGTAATACAGTTCTTCTTCCAGCTCCTTGGACAAACTGCATATGTATGTACTCCTTATTATAGGTTTTTTCCTAAATGTGACTCAAGTAAATTTAAAAACAA
>JASAMX010034523.1:0-10429 GCA_030248175.1 Microlaimidae sp. YZB2_3
TCCCTAGTTGCAATTAATCTTTTGTTTGCAAAAGTAATCATAACTTTTGCAATATTAATGGTATTTTAAAAACCAAATTATTATTTCATTCGTATATTTAAACGAACAAAACACAGTTATGTTATCAGAATAATATACTTCATTTGATGTTATTTGTTGTTTTTTTTTGTAATTGGGATTCAAAATATATATAGCGATGAATAAAATATAATTCTGATAACACCGTTTTGTTGCTCGTTTAAACAGTTTGGTTTTTAAAATAACGTTAATATTGCAAAAGTTACGACTGCTTTTGCGAACAAAAGATTAATTGCAACATGTATTTTAAGTGTTTGTTAATTTTTTCTAACAAATTTTTACGGATTTTTTTATATTTTGAAATGCTCATAATTTTTTAAAATTTTTAAAACTATGTGTGTGTTTTGAAACACACACCGTATTTAAAAAATTGTTTTTTAGGACACACATTAACATAATTTATTAATTTTTGTATTTTGTGGCTGGAGCTTAGTTAAGGGGGATATGTCTATAGGTAAAATGTTAGAAATTTCATCAAAAAAACTTTTGTCGAATTATTACCCAAACGCAGCCGAAATTTAAAGGATAAACTAAATAATTGTAACAAAAACATTTTTTACAAGCCTCAAATTCTGAGTTAATAAACTTAATAAGCCTTAACATTTTCACACATTTTAAAAATTTTAGAATTACAAGCGATAAAATGTGGAAATTATATAGCCAAGTGACCGATTGATTAGGCTTTCTAAGCCAATTGGAAGACAAAATTAAAATTTATAAAAAGAATATGCACTGAACCTTATTATCAAAAAAGATAATTTTTGCCATTATTAAAAAAGCTTAAGATCTTGAGTCATTTACATAAGCTTTCGTAGACCTGTCATTTTCATAGTAAAATTGTTTTTCTCGTATTATATCATTATCTTTTTAAAAATTGAAAATTCTGTGCAAAAATTTATAAAATAATGCTAAACTTAATTAAAATTGTGATTGAAGTTTTCGATGAAAATTAGTATTATAATTTGTATTATAGTTAAAATAATATATATTTTTATCTGTGTTTCAGCTATCTACTGAATTTTATGTTCCGTAAATATTTATGCTTAAATAAATCTGTTTTTCACATAAGCTTTGATTACAACAAACATTTGTTTCACAATAAAAGTCAGGGTATTGGAATAGAGTTTAGTTGGTAGAAATTTTTCGTTGTAGAATACAAGCGTTTTGATTAGGTGCTTTTACTCTAATCGTTAAATTTTAAAATAAAATTTCAATACTGTAGTTTTATGATTATTGTTTTACTTATTTAAGATTATTTTTTTTCTGAGATTATAAAAATTTTTATCAATTTTTATAATATCCCTATTTAACTATTGTAATCTTTGAACGTGTACATTAACAAAACTTATAAGGAAAATCATAACAATAGCAACAATACTAATATTATAATATTTTTTGAAATAGATAAAAAATGTTTTGTCAGTTTATGAATTGAGTATTGCAAGAAGTTAGCATTAATATATTTTATAAAATGCTGTTGTAATTGTTGTTACTTTCAATATAAGATTTTTATTGTTTGACTCTATGAAGTAAAACTTTATGAAATAAAATGCTGAATAAAATTCATAACTAATGTTTATTTTTTTTATATTTTGCTTTCAGTTTCTTGTTATCTTATTTGATTAAAAAAAATTACGACAAAAAGTCACTTAACAAGATTTAAAATTTATTTTGCTTGTGTTTTTTTCTATATATTAATATATAGCTAGAAAAAATCTTTGTTTGTAAGTTGTTTTTTTTGTTTAAAACACATATCATCACATTTTTTGTGTCAAAACAGCTACTTGAATCAATTTAGATTCTCATTGTATCACCAGAACCGTGGCTTTTCTTGTTTGACTTTCGGTTTCAAATTACAATGCTATCCGCTAACAAATTGACCATAGCGGGCTTTAAAAATATAAAAACGCCGTAGAAAACTCTGCGTTTCTTTTTGATGGCAAAATTTTTCAGCAAACGGACGGTGTTTCAATGGGAAGCCCACTGGGTCCCACTCTCGCCAACGCTTTTATGAGTTACCACGAAAAAGACTGGTTAAAAAATTGCCCGCAAAATTTTAAACCCTTATTTTACCGACGGTACATTGATGACTGTTTTATCATTTTTCAGGATATTTCACACGTTCAACTTTTTCTCAACTATTTAAATTCGCGTCATGAAAATATCAAATTTACGTTCGAACTTGAATCTAATGCTTCGCTTCCATTTCTCGATATATTTATCTCAAAACAAAACGACAATTTCAGCACGTCCGTTTACCGCAAACCTACCTTCAGCGGGGTGTATACAAATTTCTCAAGTTTTTTACCTAACACGTTTAAATGTAGTTTTATCATTGGATTAATATATAGAGCATTTCACTTAACAAGCTCTGTGCCAAAATTTCAACCAGAAATTAAAGTTTTAAAAGACTTTCTACATAAAAATGGCTATAGCCATGCGTTTACACAAAACTGGGTAAACATTTTTACTCTAAAAAATAAACATCCCAAACCTACTTTTTTGACGGCTAAAAAATTACAAGTATGTGTTGTGCTTTCATATCTAGGTTTTTATTCATCACAAGTTAAATCAAAACTAAATAAATTGTTTTCTCGATTATTGCCTCAAATTAATCTTAAAATAGTTTTTAAGCCAACAATGCGCATTAGTAGTTTGTTCCCATTTAAGGACAAAGTTCCCTATGTTCTGCGATCTGGTGTTATATATTCTTTCAATTGTCCTACCTGCTCGGTACGGTATTACGGCCAAACTAGCCGTCACCTTGGAACCAGAATCGCAGAGCATATAAGAATTTCGTCCAAGAATGGAAAACGGACTACTAATTCGGGTTGTTCAGCTATCTACGATCATCTTCTTTCTTGTAATATTAATGTTATGCCAAGTTCTAAAGATTTTCGTGTTCTTTCTAGTGATAGCAATAGTTTTAATTTAAAAATTAAAGAAAGTTTATGTATAAGTAAAGATAATCCAAAATTAAACGACAGGTATTCTTCTATTCCGTTGGAATGTTTTTAAGCTACTGCAGGCCGCACTCACCGGACTCTTTGAGTGAGTCAGTGCGCCGTGTTAACGGTCAAACAATTATCCCCGGTACCCAGTGTCTTGTAACTTTTTTATTACCTTCTTATCTCCTAACAATGTACCTTTTATCCTTTCCTGTGTCCAACCTTACCAAAGTTTTACGCGTTTTCTTATTATTCTCGTGTTTTAAAATTTATTTTATTTATTTATTCGTAGCTTTAAAATTACCATCGCTTTATCATTTTTACTCAAATCTTTTTTTTTAGCCTAACTTCTTGTTTTAAATTTAGTCTTTTAAAGCTAAAGTCTTCCAGGCTGAAATTAAGGGCGTAACCGCTTTCCGCCAGAAAGAAATACACAATAAACCCCACAGCGAGAAAAATTAAAAAAGAAGTGTTTAGCGGTTATGTAACCAATTATTGTTTAGTTGCGTCATGTGTTTCTCTGCACATAATATTTTCTCAAAAAACGAGTGGTTACTTTACCACTCATCTATTTTCACCCTGGTAGAATTCATCTTTAGTTTCAAAAAAATTACTGTCTTACTAAATTTTAAAATCTTCTTATTCCATTCCCAGTTTAAAATTTTTTTAAAAATGTATCAACCGTTTCTAAAACCCAATCCATTTTAACCTTTGTTCATGTAATTTAGTGGGACCCTAATTCCATACCGTCCCATCTTTAAAGGCATAGGCCGCCGGTATGATGACACTGTCAACATACTGCTGCGCCCATATGGCAATAAAGATGGCATCCATGTCTCGAGAATGGATGAAGTTCCCGCCCTGGGTCCTGTCTCCCCGGAGTCGGTAGTTTCTCAGGTACACCGGCTCCGAAGCCAAGCACGGTATGGGCTAACTCCTGCTTCATGGACCGATCTCAACATAGAGTTACTTCCTGTATGCCGAAATCTGGACCAATAATCATCAATGGAATGCGATCATCAGAGTGCTCAATGGTCAAAATGAATTTATTACCTGAACAAAGAATATGAACATGGTTTATGATATAATCTTTAAACACTCAGAAAACTCAAGAAATTTATCTGAACTCGAGAATAAAATCCAAAAGCACCTTGAATTAAAATGGAAAATTTTAGATGAACATAATTCACAATGCCAATTTGGAGAAAGACTCATTAGAAAGTATTAAACATTATTGGGGAATTATGCTGATACAGTACATGTACACCACATCTCAACTTCAAGGAAAATTGCCCGCGAGAACCCAAAAGAAAATCAGAATCAATAAAAATGATAAATAAGACTCAAACTACCCACAGAAATGAATATGCCCCATCGTCTTTGTCTAAGGTATACCTACATACATGCAACGACCCAGAACAACTTCTTCATTATGGATAAAACCTCTATACATTCCTTAATAGCGGATCTTTAGTGGAATATAGAACATTTTTACACATTCTTGCTTTCCTAAATAATACAACTACTATAATATATTCTATTTTAGCACTGTGGCAAAGGAAGTTTACAGCATCTACACCATTTCTAAACTCTATCTGCTTTCTGGTATCCTGTCGCAACTGCTTACGCTAAATTATTCTACTATTTTAGCACTGGCGTGATATAAGCTTGCCATACCAATTACTTTCTGGTATCCTGTTTCTGTCCCAGCAGCAGTACTACCTATTATAAAATATTCTACTCAAGTTTAAACTTAAACAGTATATGTCAAAATCATAAAGCTTACTCCTAATTTTGACATAATGCTTAAAATATGTTGCAGTGTATTGCTTTTGTTTTCCCATTTAACCTGCACATTTCTTAGTTTGTTTTGCTTTAAATGGGTTTGCTATTGTTTCTTATGTTTTATCTTTGTGTTCTCTCTCTTGTTCTTGTTCTTTTTAGCAGATCGGTGATGGGCCAAGAACCAGTAAGAAGAATTCCAAAGAATTCAAAAAAGACTGTAAATTCTAATGAAGGCGGTAAACACTGTTTGGTTTCATCCAGAATCGAATGGGCAGAATATGTATAGGTATATTTGTAACCCCAACCCAAGTAAGCTCATACCCCATTAGTTGCGTTTATACGCGGTGTGTTTGTGTGTCTATGTGTGTGTGCGCGCGCACGTGTGCATGCGTGTGTGTGCGTGCACCATGTGTGGTGTGGTGTGCGTCCATACATGCATGCATGTGGGTATGCAGTGTGCCTGTGTATATGTATGTATGTGCTTTGTGGTTTTTGCTTGCCATGTTATTGTGGGTACACATGTATATGCTATGTTTTTTTTCTTATGTGGCTATCTTTGCTTTTGGGATATTATACTTCTACTAAACCAACTAAATATGTTTTCTCCACAAACAAAACAAAATTAACAAAATTGCATACCCAAGAACTTCTCTACTCCTCATCAACTCAGTGGCAAAAAGTCATCATGTTCCTACAGTCCATCGACAGAATCTAAAACATGGTAATTTCTTCATTGTCTGTTCATCACTCTGAGGTTATCATACTATTATGAGTTCGGGATATCCGGTTTTGAGCATACAGGAAGTGACTCTTACTGAGACTGAAGTAAGAGTTAGAAAATCGCTTCCGGCGTCAGTGCCTTCAGCTGTATTGGTGATACTGGTGGGTCCTGCTATATTTTATTTTATTTATTATAGTTTAATAATTTCGCATTTAATTTAATTTCGCATTTAATAATAGTTACCATATAGCAACCAGTATTTTCTTTTACAGACAGTTAATCCGTAAAGTCGATAACTGGGTGCCTATAGAACCAAACCAAACCATGTAATTTAGTGTTTCATTGCATTTTTTGTGTATTTAAAAATTTTATTCCCATATTTCTATATTTTAGCTGATTGAAAAGGCCAAAGGGAATGGCGGAACGGTGCCAATAGAAAAAGGGTTTTAAAAAAAAAAAAAGTTTAACCCTCGCATTTGTCTTCATTTTTAAAAGTAAAAAAGACGAAAATTATTTTGATTTTGCATTGGTTCACATTATTAATTTAAACTGATAAAAATTTAATTCCTCTGTACGTTTAATTATGTTATAAGTTTATTGTACATTATTAATCATTATTTAGAGGAATTGAGTCTTTTATCAATTTATATTATATTATGTGAGCCAATGCAAAAGCCAATCAACATTCGTTGGTTAATCTTTGGTTGATCGCGCTTTACGAGTGCAGCTACAAACTACGCTAAACCATGGACCCCTATACTCCTGGACAATCAGCGTTTTGAGAAGGGCGCGCAACAGATACATTACTGGCAGATTCTACATGTGCTCAAATCCAAGATTTTCGGGCTAAAAACTTTTTGTAAATAATTTTTTTTTCATAAAATTAGGTGGTTTTAATTGTATCAATGTATTTTATATTTTTAAAATGGGTTTTTGAAAATTTTATTGCATGATAAAATTTGGCACACTACTGAAATTTTCCATTTTTACGCGTTTTTTTAATAAAATATTAACAAATGATGAAATATTTTTACCATTTTATTTACAAATATAGTGCTAAATTATTAAGCAAAAAAAATGGAAATTGGTAGTGGTATTATGTTACTATGAACAATCGTTTACAAAAATTATACTATAATCATTAAAAAAGGACCAACCTTCAAGTTTTTATATGTTAATAAATATTTCTATAGTAAAGGTAGATAAAAATTATTTTGTCAAATTAATTAACTGATTAGTTACTATTAAATAACTTAAAAAATTAAAGTTTTCAATAAATTAATTTTTGTTTGAAATTCTTTTTATTTCATTACTATTTATTAAACATTGAACATTGTATTATTGCAAACAATTAGCCCAATCGAGTGCATTTGTCTGTAATTATCTAGTGATGTGCCCCAGAGCGTAAAGTTCTGGAGCTCCGCCCTATTTTTTCCACCCTAATAATGCTAAATGAATGTAATATTTCTTTAGTTTATTCAGTAGTAACTATAATCAGTTAATTATTATTCCTCTAAATGTATTATAAAAATATGTATGGCACAAAAGATTTGAGAGATGTTCCATTTTCAATGACTATATAGTATAATTTTTCGTTAATTATTGTCTATAGTAAGCATAATACTACTACCAATATTTATTTTTTTGGTTAGTAATTTAGCGCTATATATCAAAATTAAGTGATAAAATTATTTCTTTACTTGTTTCAATGTTTTGTGAAAAAAAAATGTGAAATTTTAGTACTGAATGGAATTTTATTATGCTATAAAATTTTCAAAAAAAAACAAACAATTTTTAAACTATAAAAAAACATTGATACATTCAAAATCACCTAATTGTACGAAAAAAATTATATTCAAAAAGTTTTAAGCCGGAAAATTGAAGATTTGAGCACATGTAGAATCTGTCAGTGATGTATCTGTTGCACACCCAGATCCATTCCAAAGAAACACCGACTGTCCAGGAGTATAGGGATCCATGACTAAACCGACAAACTGTAAATTCCACCGACACTGGCAACGCCTCAATTTTACGCAAATTAGATATTGATGTTCAGGTTAGGCGAATTTGACAGAAACTGGGCAAATTAAAGAAATTTAAACGTTTTTTAAATGCAAGTTAGTTAAAACTAACTATTTTTTAATGTATTACACTATAAAAAGCATTAAATTAAGTTTAAAAACAAAAATATAAGTAAATTTAAATAGAATATAATTAATTCATTAAATAAAACTGGTAAACTTCCAAGAGACTGGTAAATCTTGTCTCAAGAGCCGTAGGAAACTAACGTGGCTTTGACGGCGTCAGCACGTTCGGCGTTTCATGAACAACTCTTTGACAATGAAATTGATAGCTTTTTGGTATCCTTTGCACACAAAAAGCTCGCAGGACCATTGTTATGCCGATATACATGACACGTCGGTCGGTTCGACACCAGGCATGGGAATGCCAGACGTGCCCACGTCGGTGAGGCCTCGCCGGATTCGTGAATGAAAAAATAATGAAAAATAGCTCACCTTTAAAAGAGTCCTGGCACAAAAAAGTCCTGAAAAAAATCGCAGCTGGCACAAAAGAGTCCCGGCACAAAAGAGTCCTGGAGAAAATGCGTTCATGCGCCCAAGCGCTGCGAGCGCTGAGGTCGGCACAAAACAGTCCTAGCATAAAATCAATATTTCACAGCTGACATACAATGTTCACACTTCAGCTGTCTTCAAGTTTATGACGTATTTCAACTTACAGTAAATTTAAAAGATTTTTAGCTAAAAAATTCTTTTTTAAAATTGCTATTTTTTCTTGGGAAAACAAAATGTTTATTCCAATAATTTACGGTTTTTAATCTTTTCATTAGCGAGCTGGAGAACAGTAACAAGTTGTAAAACTGCTTCGAGGGCATGCTTAGTAACAACACCTGGAAGAAGGGAAGTAAAACTACTTGAAAAAACAACCTCGAAGGTTTGTAGGAGGCAGAAAAAACCACTTTCAAATCAGATAAAACTTCCTTGTGAGCAGCGTTAATTTTTCTGAAAGCAGGTATAGAAGGTAGTTAACTTTAAAGAGACTCAGAAAAAGGTCATCAAGTAAGAATGATGGTTAGGAACCAAGATATCAAAACTTTTGCCAGTATCATAAATTTCTTATTTTTTAGCGCTCGCTATTATTTTTTTACCTGTTGTTGTTTCTATTTTAAATGTACGCAATTGCGGTAATCATAACAGTTTACTTGAAAGCTTTGGCAAACAAAATATTTTAAAATATAAAAACATTTTAACAATTAATACTAAATACATCTAATAACAAATTACAAACTGCTTCAAAGTGTATTTCAAAAACTGTCTTTTTGTGTTTTTTTGTTTGTTTTTTGAAATGTCTAGTTGTACGCAATGGCAGGCAAAAAGTCCCAGTGGTCTGGTCATTTGGTCGTCTGAAATTTGGCCGCCCTCACAATTACCTTACCTTACCTTACCTTACAGTTACCTTACAAAACACTTGTTTGATAAAAATTGTAATATTATAACTATGAATAACAAATTTATACCAACTAAAATCATTATTTATACATGATTTTGTTTAACATACACTCAATTATGACAAAAACACTAATTCAATATTATGATTTATACTAAGAATACATAATCTTTATTATACAACAATGATTTTTTTCTTGTTTTTTAAACGCTTTACAAAGCTTTGCGCGTTTTAAAAACTAAATACTAAAAATGCTTAAAAAGATTAATTTTTACCGGCGAAATTCTTCACACAACCTCCACCTCCTAAGAAGCTAATTAAAAAAACAAATAAAAACTGGAAGACAGCTGAGGTGTGAACATTGTATGTCATCTGTGAAAAATTAATTTTATGCCAGGACTCTTTTGTGCCGACCTCAGTGCTCGCAGCGCTTGAGCGAATAAACGCATTTTCTCCAGGACTCTTTTTTTGCCTGCCGGGACTATTTTGTACCAGGATTCTTTTGTGCCATACATATTTTTATAATACATTTAGAGGAATAATAATTAACTGATTATAGTTACTACTGAATAATGTAATAATTAACATTCATTTAGCATTATTAGGGTGGAAAAAATAGGGCGGAGCTCCAGAACTTTACGCTCTGGGGCACATCACTAGATAATTACAGACAAATGCACGCGATTGGGCTAATTGTTTGCAATAATACAATGTTTTAATATTTAATAAATAGTAATGAAACCAAAAGATTTTCAAACAAAAATTAATTTATTGAAAACTTTAATTTTTTAAGTTATTTAATAGTAACTAATCAGTTAATTAATTTGAAAAAAATATTATTCTTCCAGTTTTATTATAAAAATACTTATTAACTTGAAATAAAAACTTGAAGGTTGGTCCTTTTTAATGACTATAGTATAACCTTTTGTTAACGATTGTCGACATAATACCACTACCAAGCTTTATGTTTTTGCTCAGTAAGTTAGCGCTAGTTATTTGTAAATAAAATGGTAAAAATATCTTATCATTTGTGTTAATATTTTATTAAAAAATCTCAAAAAAATGTGAAATTTTAGCACTGGGCGAAATTTTATTATGCAATAAAATTTTCAAAAACCCATTTTTAAAAATATAAAGATACATTGTTACAATCAAAATCACCTAATTTTTAAAAAAAAATCATTTACAAAAAGGTTCTAGCCCAAAACTTGTGGATTTGAGCACATATAAAATCTGCCAGTGATGTATCTGCTGCACACCCCTCTCAAAACGCCAACTGTCCAGGAGCGGAGGGGTCTATGGTTTAGCGTAGTTTGTAGCTGCACTCGTAAAGCGCGATCAACCAAAGATTAACCAACGAATGTTGATTGGCTTTTGCATTGGTCCACATTATTAATTAGCAATACGTAACTGAACCAAGTAGGTTACATAA
>JASAMX010034525.1:0-38469 GCA_030248175.1 Microlaimidae sp. YZB2_3
CTCATAAAAATCTAATAAAATGTTTAGGCGAGGAGTTTGGTGTCAGTAACAACTTATCGCCAGATACCTATCATATCTTCTGAGCGTACTTTTAAAGTCAAAGTTGAAAATACATTATCACAAAAAAGACCCTGTTAAAGCGGGGTG
This sequence comes from Microlaimidae sp. YZB2_3, assembly GCA_030248175.1. NCBI lineage: Eukaryota > Metazoa > Nematoda > Chromadorea > Desmodorida > Microlaimidae > Microlaimidae sp. YZB2_3. The sequence goes on from JASAMX010034525.1 coordinate 148, forward strand.
CCTCAGGGCTCTAAATTGGGACCATTGTTATACATTGCATATTGTAATAGTTTACAATCTGTCGCGTCGTTCTTACTTCTTCAAACTCAGACTTTAACGCGACGATCTTTGTTTGGTCAAGCCCATAATAACTATTCAGGACGAAATGGCTTTAAACAATAATATACGGTTAATAAATGAATATTTTAAAAATCGTTATTTAACGGTTAGTATAAGCAAAAATATATAATATACCGAAAAATGTGCAACTCCTATATAAAAAAAGTACAGAAAAGGTGGCCTTTATAATGAGCCTCTCCATTTAAATGCCACTCTCCACTATAATGGCATAGTAGCCATTTTAATTCGGCGCGTTAAAATGGAGAGGAAAGCTATTATAAGAGCCATTTATTTTGACTTAATTTCACTTCATATATTAGTTTAATACCGTCCGGGCCGACTAGTTTGTGCGTGTTGGACAGTATTAAACCAACACGGGGAAACTCGTGCGGCCCGGACAGTATTAGACTTGTGAGTATATATGAAGTGAAATTAAGTCAATAAATGGCTATTATAATAGCTTCCTCTCCATTTTAACTCGCCGAATTAAAATGGCTACTATGCCATTATAGTGGAGAGTGTCATTTAAATGGAGAGGCTCATTATAAAGGCCACCTTTTCTGTACTTTTTTTATATAGGAGTTGCACATTTTTCGGTATATTATATATTTTTGGTTTTACTACTTTTACCTGAAGCCGTAGCAGAATCTGATAAAAAATGGCCCTCATGTTTATTCCAATACAAAGCATATCGAGAACGTTGAAAATTAGCAGGGTTACCTCCATTACCCTTATTCTAATAAATGCTTCTAAAACTTGTGTAGTTAGGGAAGACCTATGATCATATTTAATATGTTTAAGAATTGAAAATGATCTTTCAACCTGAGCACTTAATGCCGTTAAACAAACGCCATTTCAATTATTTTTTTAATTTTGTTGTTAGTAACCCATAAATCTAAAAACCCCGGAGCGTTAAGAAAATGTGACTAAAAAGAAACTGGATCATTAGCTGGACGTCTATCAGTATAAACTTGTATATTATCTTCATGCATTAGTTTGTTTAAAACTGAAATCCATTCTTCTTGCAAAAAAGTAAGTAATCTTCATTAAAGATAGCCGCTAATTTTTTGAATATCCTTAATCCACTTCTGTCTATCATCAAATATACTTTTTGGTAATTTATTAGGAAGTCCAAAATCAATGCACTGAGGGAAGTGCATTTAATTTCGGCACTTTTCCCAATTCGGCATCTTCGATTTTGTACTATATCTTTGGTAATCCTGGACGGGAATACGACGTTTGAATTATTTGCAGAACCGATGAAAATTTTGGATCAATTTCTACACAAATTATTTGGTGCTGTTTTCCAATCATAGTTAAATCATAGATAACGAAAGTACTTCAAAGTTTTTACTTAATTCAAAATTATTCAACACTTATAAAGAACAAAGTGGTTTATTAAATGGTGTTGTTTTTTTTGTTTTGTTGTAAAATTAAAAAAATCCATACGGCTATAATTTATGACAAAAATCTATTTAAATCTATTTTATTTTTATCTATTTAAATCTATTTAATCTATTTCATCTATTTAATTTAATTTATTTAATATATTTATCTAATTTATATTGCTCGAATATTTTGCATTAATTTTATATAAAATCTTAAATGTTGTATTACAGATATCTATATTTTTTGCTGGTAATATGCTTATATTTACCATTGATCTGTGGAGGAGTAGGATGACAGATCCCTATGGTTACGAAAATGTATATAACAAAAAATAATTTTAAAATTCATAATATCGCTGGATTTATACAAATTTACCCACATTTTTAACAGTATCTTACTAAATGCTTTTATATATAATATATATTTGTTTTTGACTGACACATAAGAATTCTGGTGGTAATATAACAATTACAAAATTCCAAAATATAAAATTAAAATTTTTGCATATGACCGCCTATATGGAATGTTAGGCATTTAAAACACTTTTCAAGGTTGAAATTGAAAATAGAATGGTTTTCGAGTAAAAAATAAAATACATAGGGTAGATTAAAACCACAACACTCAGAGCCAGAACTCCTATTTTGTTTTTAGAAATCTTAGTGGACGGTGGAGCTTTAACTAAAAAGTACTGCATTAAAGGTCCTTTAAATGATCGAGTTTGTGAGTGTTAAAGTGTCCACGGGGACTAAAAATTCGGAAAATAGACTAAATTTTACCAGGACAGTTTAATTTTTAAACCAATTTATTGCGTAATCAAGAAATGCCCATGTTCTAAAAACGAGTAACAAATTTATTTTTTATAAATCACAGAATTTCACATAAAAATATCATAACATAACAAATAAAAAGCTAACGACAGTCATCTACATATAATTAGCTCTCATTTGAGCTATCAAACGTTGTATTCCGTCCAGGATTACCAAAGATATAGTCCAAAATCAAAAATGCCCGATTGGGAAAAGTGCCGAAATTAAATGCACTACCCTATACTATACTATACTATACTAGAATTAAAATCGGACATGTTGTACTATACTATACTATACTAGAATTAAAGCTTAAAAACAAGGCTTAAAGCCGTATGCGCATAAAACACACTTTTTAATACGAAGGTTACCAAGGCAACGCGGGCTTACAAATTACCCCCAACAAAGCCGTTAGAAAGGGAAAACAGCACCGTTATTTTGTAACTAAAAACTTGGAACTACTTTGACTAGGTTTTCAGGGACAAAAGGTTCAGCCGTGGAAATGCACCGGACTCACACTCTAATTAAGCATTTTGCTAGGATTCAAAAAAGTTTTAAAAGAAAAGGTTCCAGCGCCAGTTGTTGAGAAATCCCGCGTTGGGCTGCTGAAATACGACGGGGGACCTATTGCAGATAAAAATAAGATGAAACTTGATAAAAGAATAAGTCTCAGGGGAGAGGCTAGAAAGATTATTCTGCCTCGAGGCCTTCAGTTCTTCTTGTCGTATTTCGCAGCCAGATGTTTTCGGATAAGTAAAAAAACCAACGACTTTTTACTGCGGGAGCCGTTTTTATATTTGCACATTACTAAACTGAGCCGCGGAACACACGCCCACTACACGCCAAATAAAAACACACCGACTCAAACAACCGGCGCAACAAACCAGGCGAGCACCCGCTCGCGTGTGAGACAGTGCATTGCCGCTTATAAAAGATTTTGTTAATTTAATTTTGCAAAAACAAATTAATAAATTTAATTTATAAAAACACTGAAAGCGCTGTTTTAGGGGCCTTAAAATTAAGGTTACGGGGAAAAGACTGGAATTAGCAAAAATGCCTGAATTTTCGGCTGCCGCCATATCGGCATTCGGCAGATGCTAAAGGCGGTACCGACGTTGGTCGTCCTTTCGGTGACTGGGCCGCGGGAGTGGGCGATTTGCGAGGCCGGGGCGGCGAAGGCGAAGCACTGTCGAGAGAATAATCCACCAAGCGCACAATTCGTTTGTCCTCCGACCCGGCCGACTCAGTCCCGTCCGGGTGCACCTTCAAAATATCCTTGTGGGACGCAGGGCCGAAATCAAAATGCGATGCTGATGACGTAAGCGGGGCAGGCGATATAATGCACTCAGGGGACCTTCGGTGGTGGGTTTGTGGCGGCTCGTCGAATGCTGGCTTGTATAGTCAGAGGCAGATTCGGGTCTATCATGGGGCTCGCGGACCGGTCAGCGGGCGCAGTTTCGGCGGAACTGGGCTGGCCTGGGAACCGGGCTGCGAGGCGACTGGTCAAGGGGTACCTTTAGCTCGGCAGATGATGGGCCAGGATCGGGGCTGCTCTTTCTCTGCCATTGGGTATGTTTCCGCAAAGTTAGTATCTAAACGTAGAAAGGCTACAATATGCGGGTTTGAAGACCTTTTTGCGCCACTTAGGGAGGGACCACCATACACATTTGCTTCGCCCGCGGCTAGGCGACCAGTTTTTAGCAACACTGCGGTAGAACGCCTAACGGCTTTCTTATTTTTGCTACTTATTACAGAACCAGCATTTAACACCATTTGATCGCAAAAGAAAACCCGTGCGGGTGCTTGATTTGACCCCTGCCGCTCACTCTCAAGGCCAACCGAGTCGTCATGTTCCCGGAAGACGATTTGTGCAAAGGCATATCCGTAAGCCGAGTTACCCCTTGTCTGACTTACGGACGGCGCTTGCGTCACTGGGTCCACGAAGGCTCCATTGGCCGGGGCACAGTTATTACTAACAATAGGCGTGGCTGTTGGTATGGCTGGGGCAACGCCATCCGGCCGCCACGCCACAGCATGCACATTCATTCCCTGGGCACTCACACTGGGGGCTCCCTGCACGCCAGCATAGTTCACGTTATTACCGTTAGCATTAGTATTTGAAACATTTGAACCGTGTTGGACCGAGGCAGGTGTGGTCCAGGAATTCATTAACGCGGGTAGGCGGGGATTGTTTGTTGAGCGGTTGTTTTGACCGCTTGTATTTTGGTGTTGCGGTTACCGCGCCCTCGGCGGTTAGGTTGGCTCCGACCGCTGCGCCAATTTGAATTCCAGTGACGACCGGTTCCCTGGGAATTTTGTTTGTCTACACAATCTGACTGAAAGTGCCCCACCCTTTTGCAAAAATCGCAGATTGCGGTCCCACTGGCCGTCCACCTATCCCGGTCCTCCGCGCGCCGGGGCTGAAACGCGAGGGCATTACGGCTGTCCGTCCCAGGGAGAAGGAGGAGGGGGTGTCCCACCGCTCAGGTGCTGGGGGGTCTGCCTTGACCTAAAGCCGCGGTTTTTACACACGTGTTTGCCTGGGTTTGCGGCTGGTCCTGGCGACTGCTCAAGGTAGAAATTGGGGGAATAGAGGTGTCCCCAGTCGCCAGAACCATTTCAGCTTCTTTTAGTAGTCCCTCTGCTCGCATGGCTTTGTCCACCACTTCGTCGTAAGTAGCCGGCGTCTTCCGGAGTCCTAACTGGGCACGTATCTTAGGTAGTAATCCTGTCCAAAATAACCTTGTTTTTACCTCTTCCCAGTTACCTTGTTGCTCTCCTCCTTCCATCTCCAGGCGGGCGGCATCGGCTAACAAATTTATTTGTTCAGAATACACAGAAATGGACTCGTTTACAGCTTGTTTTCTACGATATAACAAATCAGCGGTGGATCCCACCATATGTTCTAACTTACGGGTCAGGGCTTTGGCTAGGCGTCCATAATCATTCTTAACTTCCAGGGGCAAGCCGATGTAAGCGGTCATTGCAGCTCCTTCAAAGTAACCTGGTAACATACCAACTTGGTCCTTCTCTGGCACGCCGCAGTACAGGCACATGCGATTGAACTTGTCTAACCACATACTAAATGGGCGGGACCGGTCCTCCCCATTAAATATACCCAATTGAATGGGGTTTGGTAGAGATGTTTTGCGCTGCGGAACTTGTACACCTTGGAGGGCCCCTGAGGCTACTGACTGGACTACCTCGCCGGAGACGCGGGGGTACCTGCTGGAGGGTTTGGAGGGATACGAGTTCGCGTTTTGAGTTTGTGGACTACAGCTTTTTGGTGGCGATTTTTCCGCCTCGCTGGGTTGGGAAAATTGCCCCACCTCAAGATTTGCTACCGGGTTTGTCCCCTCTTTCCCCATCTTACCTGCTTCCACCGGGGCCAGGGCGACTTTTTCTACCATTAATAATTGCATACATCTTACCATCTCCTCAAGGGTTTTTTGGACTCCCGCCAGAGTTGTGGCGACGTTGGGATCTGAAATGTTCTGAGAAGCGGTTACAGTTTGATTAACACTATTTATTGTACACTCCGGACCGATTGGGTTAGCGCGACCCTCCCTTTTGTTTTGTGTGCTGGTTTGCGCCTGCTGGGTAACCTGATCAAAAGGATCCCCCACCGATTCTCGGTTGTTCCAACTGGTCCAAATCGTCAGCTGTTAGTCCTCCCATGGTCCGGGACGTCTCCATGACCATGGGAGCGGAGATCGGGAGAGTCACTCGGACAAGTTCCTCCTCCGTCTCTCCGGTTTGTCTGCATGCCGACAAATTAGTACCATTCGGGGCCGAAATTCGGGGTGACCTGCTTCCAGCGGGTATCCCGTTGTTGTATGTGGCATATGTAAGGTTCCCGGACGGCCCGTATCGTGCAAAACGGGTGGGTCCTTCGACCGTGTCTGTGTCTGTTTCTTACATGTCTGGGCCCGTAAATAAGCCGATCGTCGCCGTCGATAACCGGATCGCCTCACCGAACGAGGACCCGGAGAGCTACCGGTTTCTTGGGTTTCGTCTGGGGAGGAAGACTCGGAGTCTGACGAGGACCAATCGGTTTGATTACTCTTTGCATTTCGCGCCAACCCCACCGGTCTAGCCAGACTGATAATCAGCCCGCTGAAACTGGCCAGGGTCGGGGGAACCACAGGCGTCCCGGCGATCACCCGTGCTTCCCGCTGACAACCAATACCCTCAGCACTACCTGACATGTTTTTTAGCCCAGCTGAGAGCGCAGAGTTACTGAAATTTTTGCCTAGGCTTTCTTAGAGTCGCCACCACGTTACTCTGCACTTGGTCAGGGCAGGGGGGTAAGGGAGGAAGGAGGGTTGCAAAAAGTTTGTTTTTAACGTTTGTAACAGTTAAAACTTGCGTTATTAATTAATACAGTATTTGGCAATAAATAGTCATACGGTGATTAATATAATTTTAGCAAAACTAGACCTCAGAAAATAACAACTGAATGAAAATGTGATAACAAAAGAAATTTCTGTATCTTCAATCATACGGTGGTTCTACGAATAATTATTCCAGAAGTGAAAACCACAAATGCAGCAATAAACTATTAGGCCGGATTGATTTTTCTCACCCAAAAAAAAATGTTTATTTTTTGATTTTGTTGTAATTTTTAATTTAAAATATTAATTTAAAAAAAAAGTATTTTCCAATAATTTCATCAATCAGCTGCGTATATTTTTTATTAATTTATATTTCAAAGTGTATTTTATAGGCAAATCAATACCTGACTTTTATGATTTTGCTATATTGAAGCGTCTGGCAACTTTTAAGCAAAACGGTTAAATATTAAAGATTACATATATATTTTTAATAACTTCATGCAATTTTTTTAAAAGGCTAAAATTGTCTCAAATTTTTGTGCAAAAAGGCGGGAATTAAAAAAGTATTTTTTTTTGAATTTAGGTTTCAAAAAAATGTCATAACCGCTCAATTTTAATTGGTTTTTTTTGTTACTTTGCATTCATTAAAATCTCAGCCAAATATAAATTGGTACAAAACAATGTTTACTGTATATTTTTAATGTTTTTAAAAAATTATTAATTGAAGCAATTTTTTATACATTTTTTTGAAAATAGAGAGGTTCAAATTACTTTTAATGTTTAGGCCAGTGCTGTAGTGTAAAGTTTTCCACTTCTAAATAGTAAAAAAGCATTTCCCATATATCAATATTTCCCTCCACTTGAATTTGCAAACATTTAACTATTCAGAAAAATACAATTCGCTAAAATTTTGTCACATGACGGCCCGAATTCCATAAAAAATTCTGAGTAGGCCACTGGGCAAATCTTTTATACTGTCTTGTACGGTCATTAATCATGATTAAAAATTTAATGAATAATTGACTGAAAATGATTGATAATGATTGATTTATAATTATTTTTAATTGAGTTTTCTCATCCGCAACACAACTTAAGTCAAAAAACACTTTTTAGACTTAAATAGCACCCAAAAAACCCATAAATTTACAAGGACTGTTTTTATGGAATAAAAACATTTGTGTCGTTTTAAATTGAAAAATTTTAAAGAATAACCTAGATTTTGGTAAAATTTTAGAATAAATAGGCTAAAATAAAAGTGATTTTTAAATTTATTTATATTTTAATTTATGCAAACTTTCCAAGTTATAACGCGATCGAGTAAGTACTAAAGGGGTAGTTTGCTGTGGGAGATAATAGAAATTTATTTCGTGACAATGCTTCTTAAAGGGTATGGGTCTTTAAAAACGCAGAACATTGACTGTAAAACTGACTTTAGGGTAATAAAAAAATACTAGGTCACGCAAAAAAGTGTAAGCTTAATCGAAAATTCGTGTGATTAAAAATACTTTCTTATTTGAAATTGAGCTTTAGTTCTTCTGTTCTTCTGTGGCAGAGAATGTTGCTTCGGTAAAATCTAATATTGGCTGTTCCTTTGGCTGCTAGGAAAATGTTCCAATTATCCTTCTGATCCATGATCTTCATTAGGAGCGGCAGAACTGCGACAGACTTGTCAGCAATCGTAGTGCCGGGACTTCCGTCACGCTTTTCTCCTAGCCGTTTAACGACGAAATCATCAAAAGATAATGCTGGCTGCAGGCATCCCGCGTAGAAAAAATTTACAGAGAAACTGCCACAAGTTCCTCTGTAACCCTCCTCCTTTATCCTCGCTTGGGACAGGCACTGTATAAACAGTGGCGCAGTTTTGAGCTTTAGTTAATCAGTTAGGCTGTGAATAAATTGGTAAACAAAGTTCTAAACGTATAAATATTAAATTTAAAGTTAATAGCAAAAATGTAAACCAATCAATCTGAAATTTTGCTGCATACAAGCAAATGTTAAATAATTTAAAAATCACTTTATTTTAGCCTATTCTCTAAAATTTTACCAAAATCTAGGTTATTCTTTAAAATTTTTCAATTTAAAACAACACAAATGTTTTTATTGCATAAAAACAGTCCTTGTAAATTTATGGGTTTTTTGGGTGCTATTTAAGTCTAAAAAGTGTTTTTTGACTTTAGTTGTGTTCCGGATAAAAAAACTCAATTAAAAATAATTATAAATCAATCATTATCAATCATTTTCAGTCAATTATTCATTAAATTTTTAATCATGATTAATGACCGTACAAGACAGTATAAAAGATTTGCCCAGTGGCCTACTCAGAGAATTTTTTATGGAATTCGGGCCGTCATGTGACAAAATTTTTCACGATTGTCAATTTTTTTCTGATAGTTTTGAATGTTGCAATCAAGTGGAGGAAATATTCGATCATTTGTATGGGAAATGCTTTCTTCTTAGAGGTGAAAACTTTACACAGCACTGGCCTGGATTTGGACTAAAAGTAATTTGAATGTTATCTCTTTTTTATTTCGAAAAATGTATAAAAAAATTGCTTCGATTTGATAATTTTTTAAAAACCAATTTAAAAATATACAGGCGTAAACATTGTTTTGTACCAATTTATATTTGGCTGACCTCTTAATGAATGCAAACATGAGCGGACCAATTAAAATTGAGCGGTTATGACATTTTTTTAAAACGAATTAGAAAAAAATATTTTTTTAATTCCCGCCTTTTCACAAAATATACAAAAATTTGACAATTTTAGCCTTTTAAAAAATTGCATTTTTGTTCCAAATGAAGTATTTGATAAATTTGTTAAAATATATATGTAATCTTTAATATTTAACCGTTTTTGCTTAAAATTTAGACGCTTCAATATAGCAAATCATCAAAGTCAGCTAGATTTGATTTGCCTATAGAATACTTGAAATATAAATTAATAAAAATATACGGGCTGATTGATAAAATTATTGGAAAATACTTTTTTTTTTAAATTGATATTTTTAAATTAAAAATTTAAACAAAATCAAATAAACATTTTTTTAGATAAGAATGCAAACTGATCCACCTAATCAGTTTATACCATATACAGAACCAGCTTCTGGAATAATTATTCGAGTTCAACCACAGTATGATCCGCTTGAAGATACAGAAATTCTTTTGTCACCGGGTTTTCATTCCGTTGTTAGTCTTTCTGAGGTACTTTCTAGTTAGTTTTTTACTTAAAATTATTCTAATCCACCATTATGACTCTATTCCAGATATAATTAATATGTACGTTCAAGAATGAATTGGGGACAATTCGCTCTCGCCAATTCGCTCTCGGACGATTTGCTCCCGGGACAATTCGCTCCCGGAAAGTTCGCTCCCAGAGCAGTTCGCTCCTGGACAATTCGCTCCCGGAACAATTCGCTCCCTGGACAATTCGCTCCCGGTACAATTCGCTCCCGGAACAATTCGCTCCCAGTACAATTCGCTCCCGGGACAATTCGCTCCCGGGACGATTCGCTTCCGGGACGATTCGCTCCCTGGGGAATTCAATTGTTGGATAAATTCTAGGAGGGACAATTCGCTCCCTGGATAATTCATTCCCGGGAGTTTTCGTAAACGCATTTTTTATTAAAACTACTTCATTGGGGAAAATTCGCTTCCTGGACAATTTGCTCCCTGGACAATTCGCTCCCTGGACATCTTACTTCTTAAAAATGCATCGCTCATCTCCTTGCTCGCAAGATTTTTTAAGCGCAACTTGTATAAAGCCTTTTTATAGACAATATTTTTCAAAAAAAAAATAGCCCCCGGAATCAATTGCAAATAAATTTCGTTAAATCGTTCTCTTTTATTTAGTTGGATAACTAAAAGTTATGCTATTTGTTAATATTGAATCTTACGCCATAATGTTTCACACATTTTTGGCTAAACTTTATGTAAAAATCTTAAGTTTTTATGAAAGTTAATTTTTTTTTAATTTTGTGAATTAAGTTTATGTTTTACATGTTATATGAAATAAATTTTACGAGTGTCTTAAAAAGCAGTTTGTATTGATTAATATTTTAGTTTTTTTATTATTGTTATAATTAATCTCTTTACTTTTTTTTTAAAAATTTTTGAGGTTTTAATTCGTCAGTGTGGAAATAATAATAATAATTAATTATGATCATTAAAGATAATATTTGTGTTTTGTAAATGTCACCAAGTTATATCAATTGGCCGCCGGGTTTATTTTCTGGTTCTGAAGCGCTAAGTGTTTTTTTTAAATTAAGCTTTCTATTTAGTGATGTTGTTACCTCTAATATCATTCGAACTTATTTAAATTTAAAACAGACTTTAAATTATTTTATCCGCATTTTCAGGACTATTATTTTATTTTTAAAGGTTTAAAAAATGTTCTCAAAAAATTTTTTACAAAATATCTAATGGCACTGCTGTTAAATTATTTATCAAGTTAGCACAAAAATAAGGTGAAACTCCGAGGGTTACGGAGTTTCGAAAAGCGAAAAGATTCGCAGCAAGAAGCTCGGGGGGACATGACTAAAAAATTGTTTGTATAATAATAGAATAGAAAGAAAACGAAAAAATAAATATAAATCCTAAAATTTTGAAGCTGAAAAATATAAGCCTTTCTGGAACCTGGAGTTTATTTTTTTAAAGTTTATTAATTTATATCCGTTCATAAGAAATTTGTCATTTTAGAAAAGGTTTCATAAAAAAACAGATTGCGTTTGCACCAAAAAAACTGTTAATGTTGAGTTTTTTAATAAATCCTTGATTATTGCGAAAATTAAAGGTAAACCCAACATGGCTGCAACAGTTGTTCGTTTGATTAAAAAATGCCCCCCATTAAGTAACCATTCAGATCACGAGAATCTGACGTTACTTTTTTAACCAATAAGGATTCGATTTAATTCGGAGTATTTGTTTGATAAAGTGACGTCAAATTCTCGTGATTTGAGTGGTTACTTAATGGGGAAAATTTTTTAATCCAATGAACAACTGTTGCAGCTCCGTTGGGCTTACTTTTAGTTTATATTTTAGTACAACTTATTTTTTCTCCGGAGCAAACCTCGGAGCTCCGCCCTATTTTGGTACTAATTTCATAAATAATTGAAGTGTAATAACATAAATTATTTTATCTAAGATTTTTGTAAGCTAAATTTTTTTCAAAACTTATTAAAAACAAAAAACCTAAATATGCAAGTAGAATAACTTAAAACATATTTCATGGTTAAATACGCTTGAATTCGCTGATTTAAGGGGAAAAGCTCCGGAGCTCCCTCGGTTTCAAAATGCCAGAGCTCCGGAGCATGATATTGGAGAGTAGGAACATCACTATTAAATGCATTCATATGATCTCATTTAATTTTGATTATAAATTTTAATAATAATTTTAATGTTTTTTTCTCATATTTTTAACGTTGCTTATATGCCTTTTAAAGAAGTTTTTTTGGTTAGTTATGGAATATAAAAAATTGTTAAATGGATATAATACACATTGATTTTATAAATATAATATACAAAACTAAGCATTCTGTTATGCTCACTTATTTTTAAGTTTAGCTTATATAGTTGTACAAATTAGGTTAGTTTATATGACAATTAAATCAATAATAAATTAATAATAAACAATCAATAAATTACACACCATTTTTACAAAAAATAGCTAAAAAATCATTAATTTCGTCAGAATGAATAACCGGTGGGTAGCAATGTAATCATTGATTCCGAGAAAAAAATCTTAGGAAAATCTTTTGTGTTAATTTATTAGTGAAATATCTTTTTGGCGAGAAGCAAATCTATTTGGATTTTTTAATCCGTGCAATCGGTTATTGTTTACTATAATCAGAAAATCAATAAAAACAAAGAGTAAACAAAAGTAGTAGAAATGAGTTTTTCATTAAAAATTGCGCTAGCGAGATATCCGGTGGAAATGACTTGTTTTTGAGGATAGCTATGGCAGCCATCTTATCGTTTGCAAAAAACAATACGCGATTAATTAAATAAATATAAAAAAATCAAAAACTTTTAGAAGCAAGTTGTCCCAAACAAAATATGCTTTATAAAAATTATGTTTATTAGAAGTAATGGCAGCAAAATACTTCCTTACAATTTCACCAAAAATTGTTCTTCCAAAGGGAGCAAGCGAATTGTACAGAAAACGATTTGTACAGTAAAGTAAGTTTTATAAGAATCGAGTTTATTGAAAATCCCGGGAGCGATTTTGACAGGAAGCGAATTGTCCCTATTGAAGTAGGTTTAATAAGATTTGCGTTTATAAAAACTCCCGGGAGCGAATTGTCCCTCCTACAATTTTTCCAAAAATTGATTTTCTCAGGGAGCGAATTGTCCAGGGAGCGAATTGTCCCGGGAGCGAATTGTCCAGGGAGCGAATTGTCTAGGAGCGAATTATCCCGGAAGCCAATTGTCCGGGAGCGAATTGTCCTGGGAGCGAATTGTCCGGGAGCGAATTGGCGGGAGCGAATTGTCCCGGTCCCGTTCAAGAATACATAACAAAGAATCTATCACTGTGTATAAAATTTATTCCCGATCCGTGCATTGTTTTGACAGAAACCAAACCACCCGGTGGGTTAAATTCAACCCCCCGGGGTCAAATTTAACCCCCCCGGGGGTCGAATTTGACCCCCGAGGGGTCACATTTAACCCTCGGGGGTGAAATTTAACCCCCGGGGGTCGAATTTAACCCCCAGAGGTGTTAAATTTCTGTCAAAGCGATGCACGGATAGGGACGAAATTTAATACACAGTGATACATTCTTTGTTATGTATCTTGGTACGTTTTAATAAAAGCTTAGTGATGGGCGGAAGTGCGAAATCATCAGAACACCGGAGCCGGAACCGGAACCGGAATTAAGATTTTCCAAAAATCCGGAACAGGAACCGGAACCTAAATTCCAGATTTTGCACCGAACATCCGGAACCCGGAACCGGAACTGCCTATAAAACCACGAAACCCCCGAAACACCGAAACCGGAATCAGAACCGAAAATGGGATTTTCTAAAAATCCGGAACAGGAACCCGAACCGGAATTCAAAATTCTGCCCGGAACATCCGGAACCCGGAACTGGAACTGCCCATTAAAGCTTACTTGACACACCTTTTTGGAAATAAATTGTGGTATTCACTAAAATACTGCTGAAGAAATGTACACCATACCCTTGCCGACCAAAAGGGGGGCGGCAGATCTCCTTTTAGGTAGACCCCCTAGACCCTCCTCGCAGAATGAGTGTATAATCAAAAACTTTATTAAAATAAAAAGACCTCCCTATTGTTTAGGTGTTTATCGTTTAAGCTATCAATATTTAAACTTTTAACAAATTTTGTAGACACTAATCGATGAGAAAACCGACTGTACAGAGTCAACTCATTATGCATTGCGTGTAAAAGGGTGTGAATACACTTGTACCCTGATAAAAACCTTACAATACTGCGACTGCGTACCACCTGTTGATAAAGGAGCTTTTGATCACTATCTTTCACAATATAATTTGGATAATGGTATTAATTTTTTTCTTCAATTTGTTTTTTATCACTTGCATTGGTATCGACCAAAAAATTTGTTTTCGGTTTATTTGATTAAATAAATGCGAAAGTGATATTGGAAACAAAGTATAAAAGGAAATAATCAAAGCACAGAAAAATTTCAATAGTAAAAAATGTTTTAAATCCAAAAAGACAGGTTTTTTGCGCAAATATTTTTGTTCTAAATAAATTAATCTTTGTGATGAAAAACATAAACCTATTGCAATTTGCAACCCTACGCGGAATACAAGGTTTTGTTTGATATTACATTAAGCATAATCGTTTTGTAGAAATAATATATGGAATACATAATTGAAAAGACACGTTTTTTTGGTCAGTAAAACTTATATTTACATATAATTGTTTAAAAAATCGGTTAGGCTTTGTAAATATATGGTTAAAATTAGCATTAGAAATCACATTTAATCATTGAAATTTAACAAATAAATAATATTTTGGGTTAAAATTTGAAAATTACTTTTAATAAACTTTCATATTTTTATAATACAAAAAATAATAAAATATTTATAGTATAGAAAAATTTGGCCAGTACTTTTATTTCAACATACATATGTATAAGCAAAACCACGAATATATTGTTAAGAATATGTTAAGAATATGTTAAGAATATGTTATATTGTTAAGAATGTCATAAACTTCAACCTAATAATTCATGTGCATGTACATATGTGTATGTATCACAGTTTATTTATTTATCAACTAATAATGAATTTAGATTTTCCTTTGGATTTATATTCAATTTGTTCCCCCAAAGAAGCAATGGAATGTATAAAAGCGACTAATAGTTTTGAGTAGGGATCGACCGGAGCGAAATTTCTGCAGGGGCGGAGTGGAGGAATTTGGATTTGCGGGGCCAGGGCCGGAGCCGGGAATTTTGCCCCGGCAGGGGTCGGGGCCGTGGCCCGGGCAAGCTTAAAATTAACAGAAATTGTAAAATCGGTCACTTTTTTTCAAAAAAAAAATATGACTTTCACCGCAACCATGTTGTTTTAGGCAAATAATATACTTACTTATTTTGCAAATTAAGCTTGTGAAGCAGAAAAGCAAACTTTTATTACACAAATATTTTTTTATTAAACGAAACAATTTTTTCAAATTGCTTATGATTTTGCATTTTTTACCTATACGTAGTATGAAATTATACTTAGTTTTAAAGAAATATGATTCGTAATTCCGTACAAAAGTTCTTACTGTTTGCTTTTAGAAGTGTTGTATATATTAGAACAAAACAAAATTTTATTACGAGTATATTTTGACTAAAAGAAAAAAATTTAGTACTACAATTATTGAATTTAAATAATAATCACAAAATTTATATTCAAAAAAAAAGGTTTATTTCCAGTAGTGATGTTCCTACTCTCTAATATCATGCTCCGGAGCTGCGGCAATCTAAAGCAGAGGGAGCTCCGGAGCTCCTGGGTTCCGCCTCTTTAATATATATATATATATATATATATATATATATATATATATATATATATATATATATATCCTAATAAAAACCTACTATATAGTGGTTTTTAATGCTTACTAATTTTAAAGATTTATATGTTAAATAAGAAATCTTATAAAATCAAGAAATAAAATCAAACACCTTATAATACAATCTTAACATTGAATATCCTATTAAAACCGAAAAGTAAGTTCTGAAGATAAAACTGGAATTAAATATTTTTGTTAAAAACACAAAGTGTTTCTAAATTTAATCTTAGGAGTTCTTACCCCGGTTTGCCCCGGCTCATTTGGCAGGTAAATTGCCGGGGCCGGGGCTCGCGTAGGAAAAATTCCATTTGCCGTTACCGGGGTGGAAAAAAGTTCCGGGTCAATTAGGAGCCGGGGCCCCGGTCGATCCCTAGTTTTGAGTTAAATCAGAATAAAAATTGCACTGACAGATGTAAACCGTTATGCTTACGTAGAAGACTTCACCACAGTTACAGCATTGCCAAGCTTGATAAGGCTCGTTTATAACAAAAATTTTATATTATTAGTACAATGCTCTTATAGCTGCCAACTTAGGCGTGATTTACTGTTAGCCTTAATTAATTAGTAGCGTCAAAAGTGGATAATACGATCATCCGGGACAAAGATGTGACACTCATATTTAATAAACGCGGCCATGCGAAAGACAACCAGCGGACGAACGGGTGTCATCGTGACGTACAGGAGTCATCGTGACGGATGGGTTTCATCGTGACGGACGGGTGTCATGGTAACGGACGGATGTCATCGTAACGGACGGGTGTCATCTTGACGGACGGGTGTCACAATAAATGATTTGGAAACCATGTTTCTAAAGATATTTTGTGTTGCTGGCTGACTTTCAAAAACTTTTACAATTTAATACCGTAACTTTTTTTAAAACTCGAATAAGCGACAAAAAACAAAACAGAGGCTGCGTGAAAACCAGACTAAATAACGCAAATAAATTATGCAGTGTTGACATACTTAACCAATTGCAAATCATATTGACAAATCTAACCGATTTAAAAAAGAAAAAAAATTAGCCCCTTTTAATATACAAAAAACCGAAAAAACAAACTGAGAAGAAACATTTGTATTAATTTGTCATAAAAAAATTAAAAACTACCCCCACAATTACATAAAATGACTATTTGTTTAAAAAAACAACCAGGACCAAAAATTTTTTCAGTTTTGGTTTAAAAATGATAAGTGAAAAAAGCAAAAAATATGACACACAAATGTGCACAATTGTAGCTTTTTTTTAAAATAAATATTCGTTTATTTCATTTAGTTTTTTTTATATAAACAGATAAAAAAATAAAATTAAACATAAATATTAATTTAGAAATATACCTAAACGATAAAAAAACATGATTACAAAGGTGTTCAAACTTAGGACCTTCACGTGCAAGTCCAAAGACGATCCACTGCTCTACTGTAACTATGAATAAATTTGCCTAAAAGTTTAATATAAACTGCTTTTTGCAACAACCGGTGTTTTTCAGCAATATTTTTACTTTTATTTGGCCCTGAATTCACAAAGCGGGTTATACATGGTGTATACACCGTGAAAACTATGGTATATTTGGGGACTAAAGATAAATTCTATCAGGGTGAATATTTATAAGTATATATAACACTCCTAGAGAAAATATCACGTGCAAAGAAACACATGACGCAGCTAAATAATAATTGGTTACACAACCACTGAAAACTTTTTTTTAATTTTTGTCGCTCACGGGTTTATTGTTTATTTCTTCCTGGCGGAGAGCGGTTACGCCCTTAATTTCAGCCTGGAAGACGTTAGCTTTAGTACGGTTTTAGTTAATCCGAACAAGTTAACACCGTGCTAGTCCCCAAATATACCGTAGTTTACACGGTGTATACACCGGATACACATACACGGTGTATACCCCGCTTTGTGAATTCCGGCCTTGGTGTTTTGCGGTATTTTTAAAAATAATGTAAATAACCTTTATTTTCCATTAAAATGCCAAAAAATCTGCGGTAGTTTTTATTAAAATTTATGTTCAGCTTTATTGTACGAGTATTTTTGATGTAAAAAAACACAAAACTAAATAATGCGTTTGTTGCGTTCTTTACAATCCTTTAATTAGTAAAATATAAAATATTCAAGGATTTTTAACGGTTTATTTCATAATCTTTTGTCATTTTTTATGGTTTCCCAGGTTTTTTTATTTGCCACTTTATTATTTTTTTTAAAGAAAAGGAAGAAAGATCCGACTTTATCTCTATGCCATTAAATACATCTAGTAAATATTTATCCTCCTCCCCTCGGTACTCAAAATAGCCCCTTAAGATATGTAGAAAAAAACCATTAAACATTAAAAGATGTTTAAAAAAAAGCAAATTTTTATGTCGTCAAACTATATTCGTTTAAAACTAAGTGACTTATGTAGTAAGTATTTTATTCTTTTTATTTATGCACTACATATTACTTTCTTGAGAATGCTGAGCTAAGTGTTCGGAAGCCAGCCAAGAAGATTAAATATCTTTAGAAACATTGTTTGCAAAATAATTATCGTGACACCCGTCCGGCACGATGACACCCGTCCGTCACGATGACACCCGTCCGTCACGATGACACCCGTCCGTCACGATGACACTCGTCCGTCACGATGATATCCGTCCATCACTATGACACCTGTTCGTCATGATAACACCCGTTCGTCACGATGAAACCCGTCTGTCACGATGACACCCGTCCGTCCGCTGGTTGTGTTTCGCATGGCCGCGTTTGTTAAACATGAGTGTCACACCTTTGTCCTGGATAATCGTATTATCCACTTTTGGTACCCTATATTGAAAGCACTTTGATAAAAATATTTAAAGCAATATCAAATAAATATTTTTTTGTTATATACGAGTGTAAGAGATTTATACCGAAAAAATACAGTGAAGACCCAGAAAATGCTGTTTGGTTTGAGGTAATATAAAAATTATTTACTAAGTACTTAAAACTACTTATCAAATTATTTAAACCTGGTTTAATATTTGCAAAAAGTATGTATGATAAACTGCTACAAAACTGTAATAGTCATATTTTTTACAAGAGGTCAAACAATTCTATGTTGTAAATTTATGTCGACACATTGAGCTACATTAACATAACATACCGATTTTACTGCAAACTTTGTTTGTTTTCTTCTGCTGTTTATTTTCACTAAACCTGTTGTAAGACGGCTTGAATTTGACCGCACGATAGCCTGAATTTTTTGCCGGTACGGCTGGCCATTTTTTTCAGTTCAGATGGACCCGGTCCACCGACCCGCAAATAAAAAACTTGAAATGGTACAAAACAAGTTTTAAAACCTTTTTTAACGGTTTTTCGATTGAAGAATTAAGGTGATTTAACTATTGTAAGCGCACTTTTCAGATCTCAATTTAACTAGCGTCAAACTTAAGGATTAAGCTTTTATTAATATTTTAAAATTCAAGATTTGCACTATATTCAACATTTTTTTTAATTTGTTATTATCTTTAAACATGTATAATTTTTTTTCCATTAAGGTTTATTACAACGAGTTCCTAATAACGAAAATGACAGAAGTCAGTACAGTCACATTCAGTAGTGTAATCGGTACAGTTGGTGGAACTATTGGAGTATTTTTTGGAGCTTCATTACTTACCGGTTTTCAAATGTTAATTAACTGTTTCAATTTGGCAGAAAAACTTGTAAAAAGAAAGAAATCAGAAAAGAACTCTGTAAATATCAACTCCAATACTAAAGAAATGACAGCTTTGTGAAGATTAATGTTTGGCAAAACCATAAATAAATAAAAAGTATTCTGTTTGTGCCCGATGTATAGTTAATTGCTACATACTCAGAATCGAAAACTATGATGGACAAACGTTATTTAAACATAGTTACGAAGTCTTTTAGAGTTGCCTTGATGGTCATAATTAAAATTAATGTTTGTTTGAGATATGGTGAAAAGACAAAAATAGATTAAAGATTTTATTTCCAACGTTTCAATCCGTTAAAATAGATTTTCATCAGGTTCTAAAATACAAAACACATATAAAACAATGAAATGATAAATAAAACGCGTAAAATACAAAATAAAAATCAAACAAAACTATACCAAGAAATTTACAAAAAAGATTATTTAAACTATTTCATAAAGCATACTTCTCAAGTAAATGGATATAAACGTTAGGAACAAGCTTAGAAATTTCTACAGAATGCTTATTTAATAAATTAGGATTATCCTTATTTGCTAGAATATAACAAGCCTCCTTAAAACATAGTTTATGAAAATTATCGTCAAACGAAAGAAACTTGCAAAAGTTAAAACTATGATTTGTGTTTCGCCCGTGCAATGAAACACCAGCGAAATAGATTGAGCGGAACTGTGAACGGTAACGGGCCAAAAGAGCCAAGGGACGTTAGAGCTGGGTACTAAAGAGCCGGAAAAAAGAACCTAAGAGCCAAGCAGCGGTAACAAAAAGGACAAAAGAGCCAAGTGGGAAATAATCGCGAAAAACACTAAAGAGCAAAGGGTACAAAGAGCCACGCTTAGAGGACGAATTTTTTGAGACTAAAGAGCCACAAAAAAGGAACCTTAGAGCCTTTAAATGCGTTTCGGTTTTTAATTACGTTATATAATAAGTTTTGACTTTGAGCTCGCGATTATATATTGGCTTTTTTCATTTTACACTTTTGGCTTTAAAACTTTTATTTTTTCGTTTTTTTAGCTTTGACTTAAGCAAGGGTTTTTGCGATTTTAAACTTTCGGTAGTTTCTCACTTCTTACAAAAGATATTGTCTTTTTTCATTTTACACACTTTTGGCTTTAAAACTTTAATTTTTTTTCGGCTCATTTTTTAGCTTTGAATTAGGCAAAGGTTTTTGCAATTTTTAAATTTCGGTAGGTTCTCACTTTTTACAAAAGCTTTTTAGTCTGTCTTGATGATTATTAAACAAGATAATGTTTGTAATTATGGCAAAAAAAAACGGAAATATTTAATAAATAATAGTTTCTTTTTCTGGCTGCAAGTTTGTTAAGTTACTCAGTTTTGTCTCCATGTTGCATCGGTTATAAAATTTTCAAGTCTCTTTGCATCAACACCCTAAAATTTTGTTTTTGTGCGTTTATTTTTAAAATTTTACCAAATATTTATCTAAAATTAAGTTTTTCTAACCTAAAAAACCGAAGCTTCATTTTAGGTGACCAGAATGGATTTTTATTTAGCAGACAATTTGCAATTTATAGCAGTTTTGGATATACAATATAAATGTTTTGGACGGTCGCAAAATTGTTTTTTTTAGAGTTTTGATTTAATAAATTGATGTGTTCTTATAAAATGTTCATTATAATATGTTTTTATCCACCGATAACACTTTTAATTGACCAAACAAAATAAATGTCTTCGACAACCGCAGAATTGTTATTTTTAACATTTTGGTTTAAACAAAATAGAAGTGCTGTTACGAGAAGCCGATTTTAAAATACTGTCGTATGCATCCTTGGTATTACTGATTTACCAAATGTTACCATAAATTTTGTAATTTTTTAGTCTGTTTCCAATATTAAAAAAACTTTATTGGCTATTTTGCGTTGTATAAGTCCTTACGAATGCGCCTAATATAATTGTTTTCACTGAAAACATTTTTTTTAAAATTTTTTTTGTTATAGACATCTTGCACTGAAACGCAGTTTATACATGAAGTATGCAATATACATAAGTGTCACCATAATGGATAATTACCGTACTCCTACTTATCTTTTCGTAGTATGCAGAGCAACCGATAGAAAGCGCGCGAAATTACCGTATCTCCTACTTATCTTTTCGTAGTATGCAGATCAACCGATAGAAAGCGCGCGAAATTTCGATTGGTTGATCTGCATACTACAAAAGATAAGTAGGAGTACGGTAATTATCCATTATGGTGACGCTTATGTATATTGCATACTTCATGTATAAACCGAGTTCCAGTGCAAGGTGTCTAGTGATTTGTAAATTAAATAAATATAACTTTAACTCGAGATAATTTAACTCGAGAAGACGAAATTAAGAAATACAAGTCTCAAACTTCTCCTAATCTCTTCTTTGGTCAAAGTTTAAAATTTTAAATAGCCCATTTTGCTCACCGGTCGTCAAGAAATACCTTGAGGAATATACGAAGACAGAGAGAAAAATTGATTAATTAGAATTAAGTTTGTTAATTCCGAGGCATGAAAAAGAATATTTTATCACAAATAATTACTAACATAATTCAAGGTTAAAACTTTCTAATTTTTTTATAAAAGTAGTCTACTGATGGTTTTTTTACTTTTTGGCTCTTTGGTCCCTCTTACTCTTACTCTGTCGATTACGCATGTAAAGGTTATTTGTGAACAAGTTTTTAGCTCTCATTTGGCTCTTAGGTCCCTATGTGCCTTCCTTTCGGTCTCTTAAGACCCCTATTCTGGCTCTTTAGTACCCAGTTCTAAGGTCCCGCCATTTCTTTTCCCTCATCTCTTTGCTTTTCTCCATTGGCTCTAAATTGACCTTTTTGTGGCTTTTTGGTCCCAAAAAGTGCGGCTCTTAGGTCCCTTTTTTCCGGCTCTTTAGTACCCGTGGCGCTCCCGTCTCCAAATCGCCTTAGGGTTGCGGAGCATTAAAAATTCTTAGAACTAGCAGTAAATATACACGTAAAATTTGGTATTCATTAGCTTTGATGTTGATATCTTTTGCGTAAAAGACAAATTTTTTATAATCATAAAAACTGAAAAGAGAAATTAAAGCCAATTGTTGACCAGAATGAATTTAAGTCATTTTATCGATGACGCGTAAGTTTCTTGTAAAAGTTTTATGAATTCTTCAAGACAAAATTTCCCACAGAAAATTTCAAAATTCTACGGGAAATTACAAAAATATTATGTTTCAGAAATAAATGAACAGTAAACCTGACTTTTCCATAAGCCTAAGTAAAAATTCAAAATCAAGCAAAACTTTATTATAATAAATTTTTGTTAATAGTTTGTTTTATATAGAAGATTGCTTAAACTTTAAATTTTGAAGAAATCATTGCAAACGCATTTAAAATCTTACCTAATTCCCGGATTTCAAGGACATCCACTGGTTCCGTGGATACGTCTACCGTAACTCCAGACGTGAGGAGTTGCGACATGAGGTCCCGTTTCCCTCTGATAGGATCCACACAAATATCCGACGACCGCTTAATTTAACACAAAAGGTGCAGTATACTAATTTATGGTGTATTTTTTATTGTCGTTTAATTAATACTAATCGATGTAGCAGGTCACACTGAGAAAAAAAATTGTATTACACTAAAAATTAATACCCAACGGTTAAAGAGTTAATAACAAGAATACCGCTTTGTTATTTCCAAAGTCATTTTTATACACCATTTTTCAAAAAAAAAAAACATTTATGCTGAGAAGATATAAATAAAACTTAATCTAATTTTTGCTAGAATTTTAAATTTGTTTCAATTCTGAAAGGTATTAAATGAATAATGTCACTTAAAAAAATAAATTTGTTTTTACAATTGGTGTGTTATTTGATGTGGTTTTTATTAGCTGTTATTCTGGTATTATCAGATAGATATATTTATGTTTTGCTTTTAAAAAAAGCGAAATACAAATAAAAAAGACATTTCAATTTCTTTAAATTATACATTTAGTAATTATAAAAATATTCTAAAACACACCATAAACCAAACATCAAACATCATTTTCAGAATATGATTTTTTTTAAAATGGCATGATTCATTTAATACTTTTCAAAATTCAACTGAATATTAAAATTTAGGCTTTTTGTACCCTAGCATGAATTGGATTAAGTTTTTTAATATCCGTTCAGTAGAACTGTTTTCTTTTAAAAAATGGTGTATAAAAACGATATTGGAAATAACCAACAGTATTTTTGTTAATAATTCTCTAACCGCTAGGAATTAATTTTTGGTCTAATAGCAAAATAAAACTGTGGTCTTCGCTCCAAAATCGAGTTTTTCAAAGTAAAAATTCACAAAATGGTCCGTTGTTTAAAATATTTATTTTTTGCTCGAAACAAAGACATATTTAGAGAAGTTTAGTAATACAAGTAGCCCGTGTCAGCCATGCGGCTGACAAATAATTTTTCCGGCATTTTTTATATTCATTTACTATTTTTTTTTAAAATTCAACCCTTCTATGCCGTTCCCGTGACTTTAAGCGTTACAATGATACCTCAGTTAACCCGCACTCCATTTTGTCGTTTGAGTGAAGGGTCTTTCCCCCGTTTGGTAAAAATATGTTGTCCAGCATAAAGATGTCCATGTTATTTTTTACTAATTTCAACATCTTTATGATGCTCCCTGAACTATAGGGTTTACCTATAATATCTGATTTACCCAAATCTTTTTTGTGATTGGGGAGAAAGGTCTTTCCCTCTTTGGTAAAAATATGTTATCCAATATAAATATGTCCGTGTTATTTTTTTTTAAATTTCAACCCATTTATGACATTCTCTAGACTGTAAGCTTTGCAATGATACCTCATTTAGCCCAATCCGTTTTGTGGTTGGGAAGAAGGGCCCACCCCCCTTTTGGTCAAAATGCGTTGTCCAGCATAAAAATGGCCTTGTTACTTATTTTTTGAAACATTCAATTCTTTTATGACATTCCTTGAAACTTAAGCTTTGCAGTGATATCTCATTTAGCCCAATCCTTTTGGTGGTTAAGGAGAAAGTTCGTTGCGCCCCTTTTAGAGAAAAAAACGTTGTCCAGCATAAAGGTGTCCATGTTCATTTTTCCAAAAACATGATATTCTGGCTTTACACTGGCAAATTACTCTTACCAAAAAGTTTTAACCGATTCGAAGACAAACAATTTTTGAACTTTCAAAGTCCATAGGGCCCTGTTTTTGTGAAAATGTATTGTCCAACCAAAAGATGTCCATGCGATTTTTTTTAATTTCAACCTCTTTATGACATTTCCCTGTCTTTAAGCTTTGCAACAATATCTCATTTAGCCCAATTTTTTTTGCTGGTTGAGGAAGAAGGTCGTTTCTCTTTTTAGTGAAAAACACTCTCCAGCATTAAGATGTCCATGTTAATCTTACCAAAAAACATGACATTTTGGTTTAACATTGGCTAATTCACTTATTATTAAGTTTGAGCCAATTCAAAAACAAAAAAATTTCGATTTCCAAAATCCATAGGTTTCCTCTTTTGTAAAAATGTTTGTCCAGGCTAAAGATGTCCATGCAAATTTTTTCTAAATTTTTACCGTTTATGACATTTCCCGGATTTTAAGTTTGGCAATGATATCTCATTTAGCCCAATTCCATTTGTGGTTGGGGAGCAGGGTAATTTCCTTCTTTAGTGAAAAAACGTTGTCCAGTAAAAAGATGTCCCTGATTATTTTTTCCAAAAAACATAATATTCTGGCTTTACATTGACTAATTACTCTTACTAATAAGTTTAAGCCAATTCCTGGACAAAAAAAATTTTAAGCTCCAAAATTCATAGGGCCCCCCTTTGGGAAAAACGCGTTGTCCACTATAAACATGTCCATGTAAGTTGTTTCAAAATTTCAACCTCCTTAATACATTCCCTGGGGTATAAGCTTTCTCTGGGGTATACCTCATTCACCTTAATCCGTTCGGTGGTTAGGGAGGAGTTAGGGAACACACAGACAGACAGACACACACACACACACAGACATTACGTCTATATATATTTCGATAGTTTGAATATCGTACGCAAAGTAGCTGTTTTGACCCCGACCTCAAGCTGGCAGTTCTTTTAACTAATTTTAAAAATTGGGTAGCATAAAATCTACAGTAATATATACGAAATAATAAAATACAAAATCAATGAATATAAAAATCTAAATGAAAAAGCAATTACAGTTGCTTTTTTATCTTGTTTTTAAGTTTTTTTTATATTTTTTCACTTCTGTCATACTGACACGCTTTTACTGCTGCGGTAGTGCTGCGATTGGTGTGAAAATCAATACTACCGTATCTTTTATTTCAGTGGCACAACTACAAGACTGCATGCAACAGTGTCAGAATGGCAGCAATGATGACGAATAGATTAATACTCTCACGTCCTTGTAACGTTGGCACGGTTATAGGCAGTACTACTGGAGTGGTGGGAGTCTTACAACTGCTAAAAAAATCAATACTTTTTATTTAGATTGTATTACTGGTACATTACTGTTTCAGTTCTCTATGAGGAACATTCATGACCTTTAGCTAAGGCTCCCAGCAGGAGAAGATTAAGAAGAATAAATAATAATACAAGCTTAGTTTTACCAAGAATATATAACACAAGAGAATGTCCGACTGGACGCTAAATTTTTGACCAAAATTTTGCGAGAAAAGTCGCATTTTCGAACTAGTGTGCGACTTTTCTCGCAAAAATCCGCCATTTTCTGCTAGTTTTCCCGCGCTGCGATTTTTAACACAGTGTTAGTTTTGTCGCAATGGAGACTGCGACTTCTTTCGCACTCTATACTGCTTTATTCGCACTGTGATTATTTTCGCACTGCGAGTCTGCCTGCATAACAAAAAAAAATAAAAACAAAGCGGAGCAGAAATTTTGTGTTTAAATGAGTAAAAGTCGTTTTTTTTACCTTAAGATGTTAAAACTTTTTAGTTTTAATGAAAAAACTAACTTTCAAACATTTTAAAATTAAATAAAACAAGTTTCGAAGTGTTTTACTTCATTGAAAATGGCTACCAGCGTCTGTATTTTTTTGTTGCGCAGCTAGACTCGCAGTGCGAAAATAATCGCAGTGCGAATAAAGCAGCATAGAGTGCAAAAGAAGTCGCAGTCCCCAATGCGAAAAAACTAACGCTGTGTTCAAAATCGCAGCGCGGGAAAACTAGCAGAAAATGGCGGATTTTTGCGGGAAAAGTCGCACACGAATTTAAAACTGCGACTTTTCTCGCAAAATTTTGGTCAAAAAATTTAGTGTACAGTCGGACATTCTCTTGTGTTATATATTCTTGGTTTTACTTACCCTGCAATTGCCGCTTTCTTTTAACGTCAATCGTATTTGGCAATTAAAAAAGAGCGTAGGCTGATCGGCGAATTTAAACACGTGCGCTTCTTTAGTCGCTACTAAGGGACCTGAATATTCCAATCCACCTAGGAGATAGCGGTCCAAAGAGCAGCTAAATATTATTAATTATGAACCTATCTTACATAACAAAAATTTAGTCGGTGGTCCTACCACGAAACACAGTTCCATTGAGAATAAATGCATTTCTTTGTAATATTTTTGAAACTGGGAACAATATACAAATAATAGAACATCTATTTTAAAGATTTTGGTGACTTTTTGTAACAAATTAAAGCATTACAAAATGTTTTTTCAAATTAACCGAAAAATTTTACATATAAAAAACTTACGTTACGCAAAAAACAGCTTTAAACAATGGTAAAAACATTAGCAAAAATACTTAAAATTGTTTAAACATTGTGGTTAAATTTCAGGTTTTTTTTTCGAAAATTTGATAAAAATTATCTATTTCATAACAGTTTCTGGTTTCGCTGCGGGAACGTAGACCAAAAGTTATGTTATGCTAGGTAGGCCCATAAATAAAAAATAACAATAGTTATTAATTTTATTGGGAGATCTGAATCGATTTAAGACAGCCAAAAACTTAGTCTCTGGTGGTTGCTTTTACTATCTCCATATTAGTGCAATATATCTAAATATATCTAAATATATCTTATATCTCCATATATCTCCATATATATATCTCCATATATCTAAATACAGATTGGGATAATTTGTGCACATAGTAAGGTAAATTTATTCAACAGGTCCTTAGGTGGAGTTCGGGCGTTCTATACCAATAGACATTTAAATCAATTAAGTCACATTTTAATCGGCAAGCACTAAAAGACACCTACCACACCTACTACACCGACGGACCTAAGCTAAGCTAACCTAAGCTTGTTACTAAAAATTTCCCTAAGCAACCTAAGCAAAACCTTAAAATCAAGCTAAATTTAATGTTTTGTTTGATTTTGAGGTTTTGCTTAGGTTGCTTAGGTCCGTCGGTGTAGTAGGTGTAGTAGGTGTCTTTTAGTGCTTGCCTTTTAATCGACCTAAAGAAAATTTTTACCCGTCTTCGTCCACCAAATTGGCGATTTGTTGCCCCCTACCGTCATCGACGTTGCAAGAGTGAACGGTCATGCAAAACATGTCAGAACTACCACCGGAACAAGACCACCGGTGGTAGACGGGTTCCCCAATGGTGGCGAAACGCACAGGGGTACCTAAAAACTCAAAAGTATAATCTTAAACAACTTAGAAGGTTTCAGCTGGCCAATTCCCTGGTTTTAAGCCTAAGCCTAATCCTATAGATCAAATCCTAAACTAAACTCAAACCTAGGCCTAAGTCTAAGCTAAAGCCTAGGCTTCTAAAACAGGACCAGCGGTGGTTTACGGGCTCCCCAATGGTGACGAATCGAACAAGGGTACCTAGCAACTTGAAACTATATTCTTCTTGGAAACTGAAGCCTAACCTAACTTTAATTCCTAACTTAAGCCTAAGGCTAAAACTAAGCTGAATCTTTGAAACAGGTTCGGTGGTAGACCGCCTCTCTGATGGTGGTGAAACGCACAGGGGTACCTAGAAATTTAAAAAGATATTTTTACAACTTAGAATGCTTGAGTTGGATGATTCCTTGGTTTACAGCTAATGCCTGAGTCAAAATCTCCGTTTAAACCTAAGTGCAAGCCTAAATCTTGTATACCTACTGTCAAGTATAAGATACTTTGTAGGGTAAATACTAAATGCCCGTGTGGTGCAGTGGTTACTGAAGAAAACAAGTCTGAATTCAAGAAAAAAAACCCAGGTTCCACTGAAAATTGACCCGGGCAATTTTTACTCTGTCTCCCAAAATTGTGTGCTTAATATCGCCTCCGATTATGGGTTGTCATACTATCACGCACCGAGAGCTCGAACTTTATGGTCTATTAAAAATTCAAAAGAAATACCTGTCAACGGATTGGCACTGCCTCGAAGTACTTGATATCGGCAAATTGGCATCGTTACACTTCGATTAAGTTCAACAGTTGACAACATACTATAAAACATTACACCTTTTCAATTTTAGTATGACACACGACAAAATATAAGAAATAATTATGACATTTCGAATTGTTAAAATTTACTCAATTCCATGAGGTTAAAAAGATTACATTTTTTTATGAAATAGGCACGGCGCACGGTGTCTTTGAAGTTGAAAGAAGGGAACCTAAAACCATAAAAATAAAAACGTGGAGCTGAACGTAAAAAGTTGTTTGGGGTTAGGCCCAGGCAAAGATTCAGGTTTAGGTGAATGTGAGTTTTCAGTTCCAATTTCTCTTTTTCGCTCCCAGTTTCCTCAGCTTTAACGATCTTAAATCATAAAATAAGGTGAATTAGAAGAAGTATAATGTTTACAATTTTATATTGTGCTATTTTTGTTAGTTTTTTTGTTGCAGTAGTGTCTTTGTGATAAAAAAATTTTTAACTACAAAAAGCTAGAAATATAGCTTTGTGGTTTTTTAGTGTGATTATAGTTTTTGTATGATTTTATTTTACTTTAAAAAAATAGGTACGGAGTCTTTAGAGCCGCAAGTTGAGAAGTTGGAGCCGTCTGAAATTTTTGAGAACTTATAGCGGTGAAAATGGGAACATGGAGCCCTTAAGGTGGAACGATACAGTTGGGATACCTTGTCGGTTTTCGTGTATAACTCGTGCCGTACGTGACGGATAGAAAAAAACTGCATGTTATGAGAAAGAGTATTTTTTCCGGTCAGTTCGGTATCCTTAACATTTTTGGTGGACTATTCCACACCAAGAAATGCTTCATTAAAAAAAGGCATTTTAAAACAGTTTTTCCCAATTTAACAGGACCAGAGTTAATATTACGTAATAAAAACTTAACTCAAGTTAGATACACCAAATGTACATGCCCACAACAATTTTCAGCGAAATCCCTACTATTGAAGTTTCTTAATATCGTTTTATTGCTAAAATTATTGAAATAAAAAATAAAAACAAGTGATAGTAGAGATTTCGTTAAAAACTTAAAAACTAGCTCAGAATTATGGTACAACTGCTGTGTTAAAAACTGGGAACAAACTAATTCCTATCAAATGATTAAACTTTCATTTTATATTTTTTGATTTGACGTCGGGAAACTACATTTTGAAACGTTCATTTAAAAGTACTTTTTAACAATGAAACTGTGACGGAGCAGGAGCCGAGTGGTTAGAGTGTAGGACTCAGAATACAGGAGCTCTACCTTCGAATCCCCCTGGGAGTTATTTTTAACACCAAAAAATGTTGTTTTTTTTTTAATTTTAACTTTTTAATTAAAAAAGTGTACATTATTCAATACTGTATTCAACCCCGAGTACGTGCTTTGAGGTGGTTTTGAAGTAAAACCGGGGTAGAGTCAGAGTGCCCCCCTAGGGGGGGTCGCAACCCCCCCTAGCGCCCCCTCGGGGTCAAATCAAAAAACGAAGTTCGGATTCGTAATCAGGACCCCTAAAAACCCCCGAGTGGTTATTTTTGGAAAAAGAAAAAACCTTAAGAAAAAGTTAATTTGGGCTTAGATTTGGATTTTGTTTTAGCTCAGGCATAGGGTTTAGTGATTTTTATATTTGGCTCTAAATTCTTCACTTGCAGTCCCAAGTTCCTTTTTTTTGGAACCAAGTTCCCTAGGCCCTATTGATCCTAAATCACAAATTATCATTTTACAATAGAAAATTGAACCAATATTACACTTTTTTTCGAATCCGGTGATTTCATAAAAAATCAAAACTCGCACTCAAATAGCGATCAAATAGTTCGTTGGAAACAATATGAATTAAATATCAATATATCGGAACGTATATAATGTCTCAACCTGGACTCGATCTTATGTGTATCATGCGTACTAAACTACACGTGAGCGTTATCACTGCGCTACGACTATCACATCGCGAACTCAAGAAATCACGAAAGTCCACAGTTTTGAACGCAGTTTCCGTACATATTTTGTAAGATCTTTTGTAACTTGGTAAGTTGAACATGGTCTTACCTGACTTCGAAGTTTTGAGTCACTCTCTTTTCGGCTTGCATGTAGAAACAATTAATTCTGTAAGCCCTGTCTATTGATCTACTAATTTGTAAGTTGAACATGGTCTTACCTGACTTCGAAGTTTTGAGTCACTCTCTTTTCGGCTTGCATGTAGAAACAATTAATTCTGTAAGCCCTGTCAATTGATCTACTAACTTAGTAAGTTGAACATGGTCTTACCTGACTTCGAGGTTTTGAGTCACTCTCTTTTCGGCTTGCATGTAGAAACAATTAATTCTGTAAGCCCTGTCTATTGATCTACAAATTTGGTAAGTTGAACGTGGTCTTACCTGACTTCGAAGTTTTGCGTCACTCTCTTTTCGGCTTGCATGTAGAAACCATTAATTCTGTAAGCCCTGTCTATTGATCTACTAATTTGGTAAGTTGAACATGGTCTTACCTGATTTCGAAGTTTTGCGTCACTCTCTTTTCGGCTTGCATGTAGAAACCATTAATTCTGTAAGCCCTGTCTATTGATCTACTAATTTGGTAAGTTGAACATGGTCTTACCTGACTTCGAAGTTTTGCGTCACTCTCTTTTCGGCTTGCATGTAGAAACAATTAATTCTGTAAGCCCTGTCTATTTTGGTTAAAAAAACACTGTGAAACATTATGACTACGGTCACTTCGGATGAAATCCCCGCCGGTGCTACCTAAAACACGTCAAAAGTCAAACTGCATAAAGTTACACTGTAGTATGTCAATATATCAACGAGTTTAATCATAGGATCTATATTCTTTACTTACGAATCTATGTTACGTATTATGGGGTTTAAATCCCCAATTCTACTTACAGCTGTATCATCGCCAAATCAGGATTTTAAGGACCCTTAAAATGTCCTATTATAACATTTGTAGATGATCACGTCATATATGTTTTGCTCTGTGGTAATGGATGTGGACGGAGCTGTTTTAGCCAGCTAGCGCTTGGGACAAAATTGACCTCCAATGAATGAGAGATCTCCATTTTTTTTAACTTAAGCGCTAATTGGCTAAAAGTGATTCTTTAACGGCATAACTCTATAAAGATATTTAATACTAAAGACTAAACAAATTCCTCGTGCTAGATATTTTAAAAGACCGTTTTTTTTTTACTTTTCTTAGTTCACACTATTTTGCTTTACTTTTCTACAAAAACGGGAAACAAAACTGAAGAACGAAATTAATGTATTATGATTACTTTATTATAAATAATATTAACAAAACAAAAGCTACACTGACGCTTTCTAGCAAAACAATAATTTAATTTTTCTATAAATTATATTTTAGTCCGTCCTATTAGTCGGTGTAATTTTTCTTTTGGTATGTAATTTAAAAAAAGTTATTTTATTTTTCTTTTTACATACTGCTCTAGGCTGATTTCCCATTACGATTTAGGGTTGTTGGACCCTAAGGAAATTAGTACTTTTAAAACTAAATACGACCCTTCAGTTAAAACTATTGCGTGTATCCTATCCTAAGTAAGCCTAAGCAAAAACTTTAAAATCAAGCTAAAATCCAAATAGATTAAAAAATGTAATTTTAAACGGCTCAAAAATTGCTCGGTTCTAAGTTCTTTAGGCTCTAAAGGCTGGTTCATACTTATGACAAAACGTCCTTTGGACAAAGTCCAAAAGACAATTTTAGAAAAGCCAAAACGTCCTTTGGACCTTTGGACGAAGTATGAATCCTACTTAGAATTTGTCCTTTGGACAAAGTCCAAAGAACAAAATCCAAAGAGAAAAGCCCAAAGGACAAAAAGTATGAACACGTTGTCCTTTGGATTTTGTCCTTGGGACTTTGTCCTTTGGAAAAAGTCCAAAGGATGTTTTTACGCTGTATTTGTCCTTTGTACAGAATCCAAAGAAGTTTTGTCCTTTTGACTTTGTCCAAAGGACGTTTTGTCATAAGTATTACCCACCCTTAATCAACATTATGATAAAATAAAGCATTTATGCTTAAAATAAAAAAATTAAAAAATCTTGAAAGCCCAAAAATGGTTTTTAGGTCTGAAAATTTGAGCTGTCAAAAAAACTGGCTCGAAAAAACAAACATGTAGAGATTAATTACTTGATACATAGGATTTGTTTTATAATTATTGTAACTAAATTGTTATATCAAAAGTTGCATAATTTAGGCCTTCAAAAAATTGCAATTGTCAAAAAGAGCTAAAAATTACATTTATGACGAAACTAACAAAACATGCAGAGGAATATTTTAATTAATAAATAGGATTTAAGTTATAAGTGTTGCAAATTAAAATTTGCATAATTTAGGCCATTTCGGGACTTTCACCTGTCGCACAGGAGCTACCGGGAAGGCGCACAGCGCGCTTCAGCGTACTGGAGAGCACTTGCGACGTGCGGCGGCGACGACAGGCAATTTTTTTTCTTTTTTTTGTCTTTTTTGTAATTAAAGCAAAGTGTCATTTTTTTCGGAGTCTAAAAATATAATGTAAAGTTTGATTTCTTCGAAAAATTATTGGAAGCCTTATTAGAATAGATGCATAGAAACAAAATGTTAAGTGCACTGTAGAATCATTTAATTTTTTTTAATTACATAAAATAAAATCTCGTACAACTAAATCAATCCATGAATCTTATGTAACGAATAATTGGATTACGGTGTTGCGTTCAATTTGCATGAGCATGGGTCTTGCGCACAGATAGTTGGACGTTTAGTGTAATCAATAGTAAGTTTAGTTTTTTTCTTCCACGTACGGTTTTTTAACTCTAAAAGTTAAGAAAATTCAACAGTTGCAAACGCAATTTCCAGCCCTAAAAGTCAATGTCAGGTTCTCACTGGACCCACTCTGAATATAAATTCGAAAAATTGTCGGTTTTATCGTCGTTATTTCGACACAAAGAGTCACACTCATTATAAAATAATACTTGTGTTAGGATAAGAGATAGAAAAAAAAAGTCTCAATTACAAGTTTTTTTACGACGATTCTGACTCATTGAGTCATGGCAACGACGGTATAATTTTTGGTTGGTTTGACCCGTTTATTCAGGGAAAATATGGTAAAATCAAAATAATACACTCTTTAAAAGTGTTTTAAACGGTCGAAGTTCCATTGCGGTTGTTTAAATATGATGTTGGTTTTAAAACATAAAAGCATGGTAGTGGTAGAGCACAGCAAATAAGCAAAAAATAGTAATCACTAATAAAATTTTGCTGGCAGCAAGTATTAGGGATTAGGGACATAAGGTTGATTAAGGGGGTGGGTTAATACTGATGCACAAAACGTCCTTTGGACAAAGTCAAAAGGACAAAACTTCTTTGGATTCTGTACAAAGGTCAAATACAGCGTAAAAACGTCGTTTGGACTTTTTCCAAAGGACAAAGTCCCAAGGACAAAATCCAAAGGACAAGGTGTTCATACTTTTTGTCCTTCGGACTTTTCCCTTTGGATTTTGTTCTTTGGACTTTGTCCAAAGGACAAATTCTAAGTAGGATTCATACTTCGTCCAAAGGTCCAAAGGACGTTTTGGCTTTTCTCAAAATTGTCTTTTGGACTTTGTCCAAAGAACGTTTTGTCATAAGTATGAACCAGCCTTTAGAGCCTAAAGAACTTAGAACCGAGCAATTTTTGAGCCGTTTAAAATTACATTTTTTAATCTATTTGCATTTTTAGCTTGTTTTTATAGTTTTTGCTTAGGCTTAATTAGGATAGGATACACGCAATAGTTTTAACTGAAAGGGGTCGTATTTAGTTTTAAGAAGCAATTTCCTTAGGTTGATGAGAGGTAATGGTAATTTAGTTAGCAGTATGTAAAGAAAAATAAAAATAACTTTTTTTAAATTACATACGCAAAAGAAAAATTAGGTATACGGACTAAAATAGGTAATTTATAGAAAAATTAAATCTTATTTTAGCTTTTGTTATAAAGTGTCAGTGTAGCTTTTGTTTTTGTTAATATATTATATTTATAATAAAAGTAATCATAATACATTAATTTTGTTTAAAACAGTGTGAACTAATAGTAAAATGGTCTTTTAAAATATTGTACATGTTGTTTAGTCTTTAGTATCAAATATCTTTATAATACTGTTAAGAAATCACCTTCAGGTCAATTAGCGCTTAAGTTAAAAAATCCATTCATTTGGGAGGTCAATTTCTGTCCCCAAGCGCCAACTGGCCTAAAACAGTCTGTTTTATTTCTATTAATTATAGAGCAAAACATATACTGTACGTGATCATCTACAAAGGTACATTTTAAGGGTCTGTATTTGGCCTATGTATACAGCTGTAAGTAGAATTGCACTCAAACCCCATATGAACATACATCCTAAGTAAAGATATAGATCCTATGATTAAACTGTTGATATATTGACATATACCTATTTATGCAGTTCACCTTTGTATGTGTTGACTGTGGGGGATCATTCTGAGTGGAACTGGTAGTCATAATGTTTCACAGTGTTTTTTTAACCAACAGACAGGGGCCAGGATTAATTGTTTCTAGATGCAAGTGAAATAGTTACCAAACTTTGAGTTATGTAAGACCAATCAACTTAATGAATTAGTACCAATAGCAGGGCTTAGGATTATGGTTTTTACATGAAAGTGAAGAGTGAACCAAACTTCTAGTCTAGTAAACTATGTTCAACTTAATGAAATTTGTAGATCAATAGACAAGGCTTACAGAATTAATTGTTTCTACATGCTAGCCAAAAAGAGAGTGAGTAAGACCACGTTCAACTTACTAACTAGTATCAATAGACGAAAACTTAATAGATTACATAGTGAGACCGAAACTTCGAAGTTAGGTAAGACCATGTTCAAAAATTAGTAGATCAATAAGTATAGGGGCTACAGAATGAATTGTTTCTACATGTAACTGTACTCAAAACTTTTGAAAGCTAGGTAAGACCATGTTCAACTTACCAAAAAAAACCAAAAAGATTACAAATATGTACGAAAAACTGCGTTCAAAACTGCCAACTTTCGTGGCTCCGAGTTCGGCGATGCTACAGCTCGTAGCGCAATTATACGCTCAGAATGCATGATACATACAATTTGAGTTTGAGTTGCACACCGTTCCGCATATATTGATATTTAATTCATATTGTTTTCCAACGAACTATTTGATCGCTATTGAGTGCGAGATTTTTTATGAAAATTGCCGGATTCGAAAAAAAGTGTAATATTGGTTCAATTTTTGTAAAAATGATAATTTGTGATTTAGGATTAATAGCTTAGGGAACTTGGTTCCAAAATAACTTGGGACTGCAGCGAAGAATTAGAGCCAAAATAAACCTATGCCTGAGCTAAAACAAAAATCAATTCTTAAGCCTAATTAACTTCTTAAGGTTTTTTCCAAATAACTCACTTGCCCAGGGGTCGAATCCGAACTTCGTTTTTCGATTTGACCCCGAGGGGCGCTACCGGGACCCCCTAGGGGCACTCTGACTCTACCCCGGTTTTATTCAAAACCACCTCAAAGCACGTACTCGGGGTTGAATATACAATTCAAATACGACACTTTTTTTAATTAAAAAAGTTAAAATTAAAAAAAACATTTTTTGGTGTTAAAATTCCCAGGGGGATCGAGGGTAGAGCTCCTGTATTCTGAGTCCTGACTCTAGCCACTCGGCTCCTGCTCCGTCATATTTTCATTATTGTTAAAAGTAATTTTTAAATGAACGTTTCAAAATAGTTTCCGGACGTCAAATCAAAAAATATAAAATGAAAGTTTAATCATTTGATAGGAATTAGTTCCCAGTTTTTAACACAGGTAGTTGTACCATAATGCCTAGTTATCAACTGAAAATCTCTACTATCACTCGTTGATTTTTTATTTCAATAATTTTAGTATAAACCATATTTAAAAAACTTCAACAGAGGGGATTTCGCTGAAAATTGTTGCGGGCATGTACATTTGGGTGTATTACTCTGAGTTAAGTTTTTATTACGTACAATTACCGTCCGTTAATGGAAAATGTTTAGTTTTTTTTAATTAAAGCATCTTGGTGTGGAATAGTTGATGAAAAATGTTAGGTATACCGACGGAAATACTCTTCTCATAACATGCAGTTTCTCGATCCGTCACGTACGGACTACGACACAAACGCACAACAATCCGAACTGTATTACCGTACTTAGAGCTCCATGTTCCTATTTTCACCGCTATAAGTCTCAAAATTCTCAGACGGCTCCAACCTCCGTACCTATTTTTTAAAGTAAAATAAAATCATACAAAAACTATAATCACACTAAAAAAAACCACAAAGCTATATTTCTAGCTTTTTTTGTAGTTAAAATTTTTTATCACAAAGAATATGCACTGCAAAAAAACTAACAAAAATAGCACAATATAAAATTGTAAACATTATACTTCTTCTATTTTTACCTTATTTTATGATTTAAGATCGTTAAGCTGAGGAAACTGGGAGCGAAAAGAGTAAATTGGAACTGAAAACTCACATTCACCTAAACCTGAATCTTCGCCTAGGCCTGAAACAACTTTTACGTTCAGCTCCACGTTTTTATTTTTTACGTTCCCTTCTTACAATTTTTACGTGCGCTGTGCCCCATTCCATAAAAATGTATCTCTAACCACGGAATCGCAGTGTTGAACAATTCGAAAATGTCATAATTATTTTCTTATATTTTGTCGTGTGTCATACTTGTAAAAATTGAAAAAAGGTGTAATGTTTTATAGTATGTTGTCAACTGTTGAACTTGTATCGAAGTGTAAAACTATGTCAATTTGCCGATATTAAGTGCCTAATCCGTTGACAGGTATCTTTTGAATTTTTAGCAGACCATAAGTTTTTTAGTCGGTGTGATAGTATGACAACCCATAATCGGAGGGCGATATTAGATACAATTTTGAAGACAGAGTAAAAATTGCCCGGGTCAATTTTCAGTGGAACCTGGGTTTTTTTTTTTTTGAGACTTGTTTTTCTTCAACGCATGCAGTTATACGGGGCATTCAGTATTTACCCTAATAAAAGTACCATACTTGACAGTAGGTATACAAGATTTAGGCTTGCACTTAGGTTTAAGATTCTACTCAGGCATTAGCCTCAGGCATTAGGAATCATCCAACTCAAGCATTCTAAGTTGTAAAAATATCTTTTTAAATTTCTAGGTACCGTGCGTTTCACCACCATCAGAGATGTCATCACGCAACCTGTTTCAAAGATTCAGCTCAGTTTTAGCCTTAGGCTTAAGTTAGGAATTAAAGTTAGGTTAGGCTTCAATTTCAAGAAGATATTTTCAAATTGCTAGGTACCCTTGTTCGATCGGTCACCATTGGGAGCCCGGTACCACCACCGCTGGTCCCGTCTCAAAAGTGAGACTTTAAGCTTAGCACTTTAGTATGTTAGTGTTTAGTTTACTTATTCTATTAAGTTATACATTAGGCTTAGGCTTAAAACCAGGGAATCGGCCAGCTAAAGCTTCTAAGTTGTTTAAGATTATAGTTTTGAGTTTTTAGGTACCCCTGTGCGTTTCGCCACCATTGGGGAACCCAGTGTGGTCCTTGTTCCGGTGGTAGTTTTTACGTTTTGTATAAGATGACGGTAGGCACAATTGTCAATTTGGTGAAGACGGGTAAAAATCTTTTAGATTGATTAAAAGGCAAGCACTAAAAGAC